>PPMS03000024.1:0-106215 GCA_003706955.3 Sungouiella blattae | reverse complement strand
GCCCTTTTTTTTTTTCCCCCCCCCCCCCCCCCCGGCATTCACATCTGTGCTTAACTTTCTTGACGCTGCCAGCAACAATAACACCACTACCCGCCATGTGGAAAACGGGCATTTTCGTACCCAAAAGATCGCTTGGGTCCATCACAAAGTTCGACACGAAAAAGTTTGTTCGGTCGTTGCAAGAACAAGGAGGTTTCACTCAGGAACAAGCGGAAGCTGCGGTTGTCATAGTTAACAAGGCGGTCAACGACGGCATCAGCCAGATCGCCAAGAATTTGGTCGCCCAGGAGACTTTGAACTCTGTGGCGTACCAGCAGAAGGTGAATTTTGCCAAGTTGAAAGGAGAGCTCCAGACAATGGATAAGTCTGAATTCACAAACCTCAAGAAAGAGCAGGAAGAACTCCGCACAAACTTGACGACGTTGCAGAACCGACTCAAGGAAGAAATCACAAAGAGCCTGGCGGGTGTGCGGCTCGACTTGAACTTGGAGAAGGGCCGTATAAGGGAAGAAAGCTCCATCCACGAGCTGAAAATCGAGGACACGTACACCCGAATCGACGAGGAGATCGCCAACATGCAGATGCAGATCAAGTCGGTCAAAACGCAAGTCATGCAGTGGTTGATCGGTGTCAGTTCTGGTACGGCGGCGCTCATGCTTGCGTTTGTGCGTTTCTTTGGGTGAGTGAGGCAGAGGTACTGAATTAATGACATCACGAAAGAATACGAGAACAGGGCAGGATGGCTGACCAGGGAGAACAGAATATGGAGCATGCGACCAATCTATGGACCACGATTGATGTGGCTACGGAAACGATCCTGCTCTCACATGCGGGTCTGCTCGTCTAGAGTGACAGCCACCAGAGCCATACACTAATTGACAATAATTGAGGTTTTCGAAGGCTTAGAACACGATGGCCGTCCGAGTATTTTCAAAAGGAGGAAGAGCATAAAGAAAAAAAGAACAAAAAAACACATTCCAGTTCCTATGCCTTTCCTCGTCACAGCAACCTGGTGCCTGTGGAGAACCGCGCACCTCAAAACATTGTGCACGCAACCTCGAAATCGATTCTAAATCCATCATAACCTCCACCGCCCGTGAATCTCGGCCAACCCCAGGGCAATGAACTCGCTATATAATCACGGCGTCAAGCAGACGCAGCTCATCACGCGAGATCTTGCTGCGCTAGAAAAAAACTTGAGCACGTCGCCCATGTCACTTCAGGGCACCATCATAACATCGCTCACCGCCTTCAAAAAGACAATCAAGGAGTACAACGACTTGATCAAGCAGAACAATTTCACCGAGGAGAAGCACCAGCAGAGGTTGGAGAAGTTTCAGAGTGACTTGGCCCAGTTTACGTCAAAGTTCGACAGCTTGCGGCAACAGCGTGAAGTACAGCTACAGGCCGACTCTCACCAGGAACTTTTGGGCCGGAGGCACGTGGCGGCTCCATCAGACAACCCATACGATGTGAATCAAGCTGCCAACCAGGCGCCGTTGCAGCAGCTGCTGATGTCGTATCTGGAAGGACTCTACAAAGAGAAACAGTCGCTCTCACGGGGGAGCCAACAGCTTGACCAGATTCTAGAGATGGGCCAGAGCGCATTGGAAGACTTGGTGGAGCAGAACGAGACGCTCAAAAGGTTGGGCGCCACGTTTGAGCGGAGCTTACTCACGTTGGGGGTCAGTCAAGGAACGATCAGAAGAGTGGAGCGCAGGGCCAAGCAGGACAAGTGGCTTTTCTGGATCGGGGTGATCATAATGTTCGTCTTGTGCTACTTCATCATCAAATGGTTCCATTAAAGGAAACTTGCGTTGTCGGGTCGGAGGGTGCGTTGTCATGGCAGCGATGGCTTGGCCCGACTTTTACTGCTCTCGTGCAATGCTGCGAGGCTTGGAATCACAAAATTTCCCGATTGCATAGTGGACCTCCGGCAAGCGGGCCTGCACTTGTGTGCCGCCCCACCTTTTCGAGGCTTTCGCATGTAGGGTGCGGGAATAGCATGGGACGGTGAGAAAACTTGTCGTCCCAATAATCAAGGAATTAATGAAGAGCTGTTTAACCGGGAAGTGTAGATCGAGTAACTTTTTTTTTCCTTGTTGCGTTTCCTTGGATTCAACGCCACATTGCCCTCTTCTATTGCGCTCGCTCTCATTCCGGATCAAAATGCGACCGTTGATGTCAAAAGTAGGAGGCGGTTGGCTCGCTTCGCCCAACCACCGGCCACACCTCCAATATTTCCAGAAAGGCAATTTCGAGCTTCTGGGCGGTGGGGTTTTCGCTGACGTACCGTCTTTGATGCCCAAAGTGGATAAATAGGTGCAATGGTTTTCGTAGGAGCCCAGAGGCGGTATTGCCTAATCGGGCAATATCGGGAGTGGCTGCGAATTCAACATTGCCCAAACGGGACAAGATATTGAAGTGACTGCTCGGTGAACCTCAACACATCCGCCGCCATATATAATGGAAATGGCTGCCATTACACCCCAGATCACCCATCGCACTCTCGGCACCAAAAAGTCAAGGTCTCTTGTCGTTCCTTATACCCCTCGGCACTTACACTCTGCGCATAGAAGCAGCCACTAGAACCAACTTTCGTGCTTCCCTCCAACCAACTTCTTGGGCCGATTCCGCTTTTTGCCCCTCATGAAACTCAGGCTTCTCCTTGTGGCCGCTGTCGCCGCAGCGTTGCCCATCATCGAAAACGAAAAACGAGAAGACACCGTCTATCAGACCACCACCCAGGCCGTTGGATGGGCCCAGCTATTCGGACTTTCTCCAACCTCCACCCAGGCCACAGTGGCGGCGGTTTCTGTTGCTGCAACCACTGCTACAACTCCCGTGGCCGTCGTGGCTGCCACCACCGCCGCAATTGCCACTCCTGCCACCACTGCTGCCGCTGCTGCTGCGACAACCACTAGCGGCGGATTTCTCTCGTCGCTCAGAAACTTCTTCGAGGGTTTGGGCTCGGACTCGTCGACAACATCGACGACAGCTGCTGCTGCCACCACTACGGCAGCGTCCACGTCGACCTCTTCTGGTCTGGGCTGGTTTTCGTCGTTGTTGCTGAGTCTTTTCGGAGGCTCATCTTCGCTGTCGAGCTCGACCACCGCGGCAGCAACAGGCGCAACTGTAGCCGCATCCACGCTTGTTGGCGCGTCTTCTGCCGCTCCGTTGGCCTCGTCGTCGGCCACGGCTGCTACCTCAACTTCCGGCGGCTTGCTCTCCGGCTTGTTCGGGTCGTCTGAGTCTTCCGCCGCGTCGGTTGTTTCGGGCTCTTCAAGCGCCTCGGGCGGCGCACTGAGTGGCGACATCTCCAAGGTCGCTGCGTACGCCGAAGAGGGCGCCGGCATCACCTACTCGCCATACACCAAGTCGGGCCTGTGCAAAACGGCCAGCGAGGTCAAGCTGGACATCGACCTCTTGCTGAGCTACAAGATCATCCGGTTGTACTCGGTGGACTGCTCGGGCATCGAGAACGTGGTGTCTGCCATCTCGTCGCTGCAGAAATTGTTCTTGGGAGTGTGGGACATCGACAACTTGAGCAATGACTTGCCCTCGTTGGCCGAGCAGGTGCTCACGGGCTCCAGAGGATGGTCGGCTGTGCACACCGTTGCAATTGGCAATGAGTTGGTTAACGCTGGCACCAAGACGGTGGCGCAGATCAAGACCGCCGTTTCGACCGCCCGCCTGTGGTTCAAGACGAACGCCTCGGGTTACTCCGGGTACATTGTGTCTGTGGACACGTTGGCGGCGGTTATGGCCGACTCGTCCATGTGCGACATCAGCGACTATTTGGCAGTGAACTGCCACCCCTACTTCAGCGGCATTGAGGCGCTGACGTCCGGGTCTTGGTTGAAATCGCAAGTGCAAAGTTTGCTGAGCCATTGCAACAACGGGAAGAACATTCTCATCACGGAAAGTGGGTGGCCGACGTTCGGGGACACTTTGGGACTGGCGGTTCCCTCGGAAGACGACCAGTACTTGGCCATCAAGTCGATAGCCTCCACTATGGGTAGTCAGGTGATCATGTTCACCACATACAACGACTACTGGAAAGACCCTGGCAGTTATAATGTCGAGCAGCACTGGGGCATCTATGGCGACCCTTCGGCGTAGACACTGTATTTTAAGAATGAATAAAACGAACCGAAGTAGAAACGGCACTCTGAATGAGAATGAGTAAGAGGGGGTATTGAGAAATGAGGAGTAAGAAGAGGGGATGAAGAAAGGATGAGTAAGAAAGAGAGTAAGAAAAAATGAGCAAGAAAAGACTAAGAAAAGATGAATATGAAAGGGCGAGAAACTGGAGCGTAATACTGGCGGTTTGCACCCACTCGCACCAGTTTTCTCCTGCACATAATCACTCGCCTGCACCCGCGCGCTCCTCCAAATCCACGCAAAACACACTCTCCAACTCACTACACCCACTCTCCAATGTCGGAAAGAGAACTAAAAAAATTGGCCACAAGGCTCAATAATCTCTTCGAGAGTATCTACAGCATCGCCAACCATGCAGGCGCGCTCGTGTACCCGGATTTCCAGAAGCTTCCTTCGAGAACGGGCACCGACTACTACAAGTACATCACCCACCCAATCTCGCTCCATACCGTGGGCAGAAACATCAAGAGGTTCTACTACAAGGACGGCCAGGCGTTTGTGAACGATCTTGCACAGATCACATGGAACGCCCGCCATTACAACGAGCCAGGTCTGGAGATCTACGAGAATGCGCTTTTGTTGGACAAATTCATCAAGGAAACCGTGATCCCCAAGCTAGCGGCAGACCCAAAAGTGCCCAACAACACCGCGGTGCATTACCCGGACCTTGGACCTTTGGATGAGTATGCGTCGGGTCGTTTTGACGATGACGGTGCCATGGGCAGCCCATACTTGAAGAACGAGGATTACGACGACGAAGACCAGTCGATGTTGGGCTACGGCCACTTGAACTCGAAGTCGATGCTGACACCACCAAAGCCTGCCGAGGGAGGCGTGAGGCGTGGAAGGCCCCCTATCATTGACAAGCCATACGAGTCCAGAATCAAGTCGATCTTGAAATTGTTCAAGAAAATCAGACACCCGGAGGACGAGTCGCACATCTTGACTATGTACTTTGAGAAGTTGCCCGACAAGTCGCTCCCGGGTTACTACGACGTCATCGTCAACCCGATCAGCTTGAACGAAATCAGAACGAAGGTGCGTTCAAGAAAATATACCGACGTCCAGCAGTTCTTGGATGATTTGTCGCTCATGATCAGCAACGCCAAGCTCTACTACTCGGCCGATCCAGGAATGACCAACGAAATCGTTCTTTTCGAAAAACAAGCAGAGGCCATCATCGAGAAGGAGATGACCCGTCCAGAGAAGGACTTCATCGTGGCCACTGCATCTGGCCTGGATGGCTTGAAAACGCCCTTGGACCTGGTCACTGTGCGTACACACACTTACAAGGTTGGTGATTGGGTGCTCATCCGCAACCCGAATGACAGCAATAAGCCAATCTGTGGCCAGATCTTCCGGTTGTGGTCTACTGACGGTGTCCAATACACTAATGTGTGCTGGTACATACGGCCAGAACAGACAGTGCACCGCGTGGACAGATTGTTCTACGTGAATGAGGTGTGCAAAACTGGTGAGTACAGAGACCATTTGGCCGAGGATATTATTGCTCCATGTTACGTGATCTTCTTGACGCACTACCAGAAAGGTGACATTCCACCAAACTTGCTTCCGGAGGGCACCGAATGGTTTATCTGTGAGTTCCGCTACAACGCTAACACTTATCAGTTCAATCGGATCCGTACGTGGAAAGCTTGTTTGCCAGATGAGATCCGCCATGTGGACCAGCCTATTGTCCCCATCAACGAGCCAAGAAGATTGATCAAGTTTGACTCGCCACTCAAGCAATTACTACCACCGGATGCTCATGACGACATGGCCGTATCTGGTCCAACTCCGGGGCCAAACGCAAACGGTCCACCAGTTGTTGGATCTGTCTACAAGAAGCCTCCATACTACAACGACGAATTGGGTCAATGCTCCACTTCCCCTAACGTGGCTCCAGCACCCGAATTTGACGATCTCTCTACAGGACGCAAGGCGTACATCTTCACGCCTGTGTCGCAGTTGAAGAGTGTTACTGGCCTGGGCATCTACTCATCATCAGGAACTCGCTCTGTTCCGCTGTCGTACATCCCAGGTCAACACGACGAACCGGCGCTCACTGCGTCATCGTCGTATGACAACCTTTCCTACAAGCCCTACCAGCAGATGCAGCTGCAATACAAGCCACCATATGGCGCTCCAGGGTACCCCAAGGGCTCGTACCCACCGGGAACGAACTACAGGCCGTATGTGGCAAAGCCTTACGGCCGGCCTGAGATGTCTCCAGGCGCAAGCATCCGTGCAAACTCGCCTGCCACGTATACACCGACCTCAGGTGCTTATCTGACATCGACGTCCACATACTCGAGTGTTCTTCCGGGAGGTGTGGTGTCGTATGTTGAGCAGCCCGGTGAAGACGGAGAGGAGCAAGAGAGCAGCTTGGTCGATGTCAGCGGGCTGCTCATCAAATCTGGTAAGAGCACAGTGTGGTTCAGAGCGCCTCCTGTGTTGGTGACGGCGAAGGTGGCTACCCCTATCGGCCACACGGCCAAGTATTTAGCATGGAAGCTCAAAAAGAGCCAACACTAAATCCATAGAAATGTACAGTATGAGGTTAGTCTAGGAGCTATGGAGGCGCAACGTACCGCAACAGCACGATTGAGTCACAATTGAGGATGGCGATATTTGCTTTACGCCGTCATCGACACCACATCCCACAATTCGGCACACCATTCTCCTCACCTTCAAACAGTATACATGTTTCAAAAAAAAAAAAAGTTGAGTCTGTCTCCAGACCCCACAATACGCTCGGTGGAGTGTATTTGGTGCATCAGGTGAAGTGCAGGTGACTGGTGCGTGGACCATCAGTGATCCAAGAACCCACAACAAAATCAAGGCGAAACCCCGGGCAGCTCGAGTGCTCCAATTCTGGCCAGGTACATTTTTGCATTCTCGTGCCCATTCGCTTGAACAGCCCCTTTGCAATGCCCTCTCAGCTCGCAGAATTCCAGGAGTGTCTACGCCAGCTGAAGCGAATAGTGGCGCTAGTTGGAGCCGGTCTCTCGGCATCTCTGGGGCTCCCGACGTTTCGAGGCTCCCAGGGACTTTGGAAAAACTTCAACATGATCGACTTGGCCACCCCCGACGCGTTCTACATCGACCCTGGCCTCGTGTGGCAGTTCTACCTGTGGCGGCGGCACCAGGCACTTTCTGCGGTGCCCAACGACGGCCACAAAGTGCTAGCGAAGCTTGCGGAGGATAAGAAGAGGTCGTTCATCACCATCACACAGAACGTCGATGGTCTACTGGCCCGAGCAGGCCACCCACCCAAGACGTTGTACGAGATCCACGGGTCGCTCTTCCAGCTCCGGTGCACGAGCTTCAATTGCACGTTTGTGGACAGAAACAACACCGACGACCCGCTCACGCCTGCGCTTGCAGCCACAGACGAGTACATGGATTCAGGGGCTGCTGCAAATTTAGACGCCCTTAGTGAAACCGCACTGGGCCCCAACTCTGACACCGCCCTGGGCCTGAATTCTGACAGCGCAAGAACGTCGCCGGAATTCACGCCCACCAAGGAACTCGCGCTTGATGACCTACCGAAGTGCCCCGTGTGCGGCTCGCTCATGCGTCCAGGGGTAGTTTGGTTTGGCGAGTCGTTGCCGCTACGAGCGCTAGACGGTATCGACACATTCTTGGAGGCGGGTCCTGTCGACCTAATTTTGGTGATCGGCACGTCGGGAACAGTGTACCCTGCCAATAGTTACGTGGACTTGGTGCGCCAGCGCGGCGGACATGTTGCCATTTTCAACACCGACGTGGACCCCGAGGTGGTGGATGGGAAGGTCGAAAAGACGTGGGGTTTCAAGGGAGATGCCGCCGTGTGGCTCCCCAAGGCACTTGCGCCATTGGTGGAACCTTAAGAGGAAAGAGACGGTGATGTTGAATTCGGTTTCAATTGGTGGTGCTGCATCGCAGTTGTGGAGGACAGATCAATTGCTGGAGTGTGGGCAATTTGCCGGCATCGCATCAATCTGCCGGTATCGCATCAGTTTGCCGGTATTGCATCTTGTTGGGGACAGATATTATTGTCTGCGTTCACATTAGCTAACGTTAGATATTGCCTTTTCAGTGTGGCCACCATTGGTAAGGCTGGATACGGTTTGCTTCCTGGTCAGAACATCGGGCTGGATCAGTCTGGATCGCGGATTTCGGAATGTGGGGTCAAGTGACACAGGCGGTGGGCGGACTTGGCGAAGCTTAATTTGTGCCTGCCTGGGGGCCAAAATCAGATCTGCGATTCGGATCTGGAAGTTTGGGCTTCTTGGTATTTTGCCGAGGTACGCATAACAATGTCAAGGCGGCCTGGCCAGATCGCGCACCGGGCATCAGTTCGAGTTTTCCAAGCAGGATCAGAATTGGATCAGATCTGGGGTGAAACTCTCAAGGTTCGGCGGTGCCGGGACCAATTGCAACCCACACCACGACATAGCAGATCTGGCCCCAACCATTGGCGATCGACAATAGGGGCGCTACACTAATTCGGGGTAAATTGGATTGGGTAAGTGCCTTTGCAGTTCGCACGCGATTCGTCGGATCTAAGTGCGGAAATCTGCGGGACGCCTGGCCGCGCGTCACTTGGAGCTACACACTCGAAAGAAAGAAAAAAAAAAAAAAACAGAAACGACCGAACTTAAAGTGTAAATGGCCACTAGGTTCGTTGCTGGCTACCATAGAACAGTGTTGCGGAAACACTGCATCGGGGCCGCACGCCAAAGTGGCGCCAGGGCCTGTGGTTATGGAGATGCAGATTTCAGAACCTGAAAATTGCACCGCAGCGTCCTGCGCACCGATGCAGCGATAATTCCACCACTCCGCAGGGTGTCGTACTCCACCTGGCAACTAGGCCCGTACGATGAAACACTGCGGGCATAAGTGCCTCTACATGACTAAGGCGCCCTACGGATCCATGGTCGACGTCCCGAATATATTCATCTATAACGTGGCTAGTCAATGTCCCTGCGCCCGCGCGGGGCCAAAGCCGCCTCTCCAAGCTCAAACTTGCAGCGAGCAGTTGCACCCATGGCGGCGCGAGAGTATGTCGCGCCCAACCCAGGCATGTTTGCAGCGCCCACCGATCTTTTCCTCTGGGGCGACATGCGCCCGCGGTAAAACGGGTTGCCCACGTATGTGGCCACGGTATTGCGCCGCTCGCCGCGCCGACCCGCCAGTTTGGGTGTGATCAGCAGCGTCAGAAGCAGCCGCAACCGCAACGGCATGGTGCCGTCGCTCGTTGCGATGCGCATGTTGGCCAGCACCAGCGACAACGTCCGCTGCATCGCCCCTGCGGCCATTTCCGCCAGCGCATATTGCGTGTCGCCACGCTCACACTTGGGGTCACCAGGCGCCTCGAAAGATGCGGTGTTTTTGGTGAATGGCGACACCCCTGCTGCAAACAGGTTGCCAAGGTTGCCAAACGATGCAGCGTTTGCAAACGTCGTGGGCAGTGGACCTGACGCTGAGCCGGAGCGGTAGTCGGTGGATGAGTTGCAGTAGGTGCCTGCGGAGTATGTTTCCGTGGAGGTTTCCTGGAAGGTGTCCTGGAAGGTTTCCTGGAAATTGTCCTGGAAATTGTCCTTGGAGTATGTGCCTGTGGAGTGGGTGTCCTGGGGGTAAGTGGGATAAGTGTTCCTGGAGTGCGTCTCCCTGGAAGAGTCCCCCAAGTAGAGCTCCGAGTGGCTGTCTGAGTGTTTTGTGGAGAATAAGTGCCCGGCGTAAGCGGAGTCTGTGGACGTGTTTGTGGACGCGTGTGACATGTTGGTGAATGTTGACGAAGTTGACGTCCGTGCTGTGGCGGGCCCCAGGTAGTCGTCCTCATAGAAGCGGATGGCAGACTGCGGCAACTGCACCAACTGGGGTTTTGGTAGGAGCCCACGCGACACGGGCGCCTCATCATCCTTGGGCCCTAGCAAGGGAGACGAGAGCTTGAGGTGCGGATTGCAGCCTAGTGCCAGCGCCGCGAGTTTGGCGGTCACCTGGTGGTAACACTCCAAGTAGCTGGCGTCAAACTCGTCCAAGGCGTCCTCTAAGCTGTCCACCTCCATCGGGAACTCAACGTGTTATGGGGGGCCGTCGAGGTGTTGGAGGAAAAAACGCAATGGGTGGACAGGGGGCACACGGGAGTATTTATCTCGGGCTGACAATGGAGTACGAAAAAAAAAAAAAATCGGCAAGCATTTGCGGCGGTGTCCCTATTTGGGTATATGACTGGCGTCCATTGCGCAGGCTGCCGTTCCAATTGGGCCTGTGTGGCAGCGGAGCTCCTGCCAGTGTCACCATGTCGCCGCAGAAAAAAAAAAAAAAAACGAGGCCCTAGGCCCCGAGCCCCTCGCTGCGATAGTGGCCCCTAAACTCGGATCTGCCCATGCCATTTGCCCTGGTCGCCTACGGGCAACGCTGTGGAGAAGCCTATAGTGGCAGGGCGGTGGGGGCCAGGGAACCTTTTTTTTTGGTCCGGGCCGAGTTGCTTTTTGGCGAATTTCGTGTTGTTTGCTGGCACCATTGTGCGAGCAAAATGCGCTTCTGTGGGCCCATCCACTTTCGATGGCGTGTCTCGGATGGACTGGCGCGGTGCTTTGGGCCGGCACGGACAACTTTAGCGCCAGCTCCATGAGCAGGTCCAAGACACTCCCAGGCGTCACCGCTACGGGGCACGCGTCGCCACGCGTCGTGGGCGTGCGAAAAACAATGTCTCTCCCGCCTGGTCCAAGGTCCACACTGGCGATGGGGAACACAAATTCGTCGTTACTGAGCCGCCGCCACTCACATTCTCGCCAGCTGCACCCGTTTGAACTGGTGCCCCTGACCCGGTGGTGGCAGTTTTGCTTTGTATGTTGTCTGTTTTCCGCGTGCCGCGCGTGCCGCGCGTGCCACGCCGCACGCTCCCAACGGCCCACTGCAAGCGCACTAATGCAACAGTGCGCCGACAACTGAGGGAATGGATGGAGTGGAAGGGTCCAATGTCAGAGTGGCAGTATGGATTTGAAGCCGCAGCTTTGTCCAGATGATAAGGGCCACCACTCCCGGCTGGCGGTCTCTGGTCACATCGTAAATCGGCCTCGGCTCGCCCTTGGGGGCTTTCCCGTTGCGCGGGCCTGTCCGCACTTTCGCAGTCAACGCACGGTTATCGACACTGCCGATCGTTTTCGGTCCACACAGACACTCCCGCCAGCTGGTTGCGTCATGGCGCCAAACCAGAGGGTGGAAAATTCGGCCACGATTGATTTTTCACCCGAATGTGGTTCTGGCACCTGGGGCCCATTCTGGTTGCAACTGGCTGCACCTGAGCGATGCCCTCCCACCGTGGGCCTTTTTGTGGAGGCAGGTGCAGTTGTCGCCCCGTTTAGCACCGCGCGCAGGTTGTCCAAGTGGAGAAATGTTTTCGCACTCATGCCTGTGGAATTCTGCACCGCCAGAAACAGCTACGTTTACTACTGTTACGGCGTGGCCAGCTACGCACAATGCGCCATTCTGCGAGGTGACGAGTGGCTTGCTGGAGACGGTGAGGAGCCCGCCATAATCCCCGAGGGCTCGGCGTAATTTTCAGAGGACGTTTGGGCGCCACACGAAGATCGGCGAACCCACACCGACCCCAAGCGGAGATATGGGTGTGGCTTGCGGCTCCACCGCTCGTAGTCGCTGGACCCAGACCACTCGTACTCGCTGGACCCAGACCACCTGTGTTGAGTGAAGCTGGTTTTGAGCTTCGGCACCAAATTTCTGATCGGCCAGGGGACAAAAGCTAAGAAAAGAAGTTTGGGCCAAACCCAGAGCCTAAAAAATTGTGTGCCTGTGTCATGGCGCCGATCGTGTGTGGAGAGTGAGGCCGATAAATGACTAAGTCGTGGATGGCGTGCGAATCTGCGGGGCGGTGTTGCGAACGCGTGGTGTAGCCGGTGTTTCTCGGCATTCAATTCCTTGGAAATTCTTGGGCCGCTTATCTATGCTTCCCCTATCGAGGCGACCTGACCCCTCAGGGTGGACTAAGTGCACGCGAGATCAAGAAAAAGGAAAAAACCACCATGTCACCAAAAATCCTCAGGGTGTGGCCGGCGATATCACTTGGGATCCAGACGTAAAGACGAATCCGTGAGCGTTACGTGTTGCACGCCAAGGTTGGATTTTTGGCGGTGGTTTGTTTGTTTGCATTGTTCTGACAACCGGTGGTTTTCCGCGGAAATCAGTAAATCCGTGTAGGCCTTTAGACGCGATAGAGGTGAGCCGGATATGAAAAAGGGGCATTGACACTCAACAGACGAACGGCGCCCAAGAAGCTGCTAAGTCAGTTTTTGGAAAACTCATCTCACACAAGTCAGCACTGCTCGAGTTTTCGCCGCGTTATCTTCTTTAGGAGCGGTTGGACCAGGTGACTTTTGTATGCCCTTGAGGTGTGCGGACCACCGAAAAGATCCACTTTTTCCTTGAAACACACATTTTTCCACCTAAAGAGGTGGAAGAGGGCCCCATGTGCTTCACTTGTCACTCCATTTACCGGTAAAGAGATCACGAAGGGATATTCGGATCTTTCGTTAAGCGGTCTTGAATGGATCAGACTCACACTAATGGTCGTGCATGGACCAAAGAGATGTGACGGGAAGTCCGTCATGGTGGTGCGCGCGCGAAAACCCTCAACAAAAATCCGATATAGTGTAATGGCTATCACGGTTCGCTCTCACCGAGCAGATCGGGGTTCGATTCCCCGTATCGGAGCTTCTTTTTTTGTTTACTTCTCGCGAGGCTCCAAAAAAAATATTTTTTTTCAATCGTCTAGTACTGCGTGCTGCGTGCTGCAACATAGGGACAGGCACAAGGATCTGCAGCATTAGACACCCAGACTAAAATGCCACCCCGAGTGCCCCCACGCGCAACCTCCACAGCAATCTTGCCCAGCCCTTATGACGTGAGTGTCGTCATGACAATTGAGGACTCCTAACGGTATAGGTGACCCTTGTTAATGTCAGCGCCCGCCATATATCGTTTGTACCTCGAGTTGTATGCATGATGCAAGTCACGTCAAGCAGAGTGCATGCGCCCCAAAAAAAAAATTGGGCCGCTCCACGTTTGCTTATCGGGGTCGCGCCACTCGACGCCGTCAATGGAACATGTCGTCAGAAGTGAGTCGCGATGTTTAATGGCGGCCAAGCCAAAGGACCCGTCGTCAGCTAGGAACCCGCCAGCGATCCTGGAGCGCCCGCGCCATGCGACTGTCTGCTTTTGGCAAAAACATGCTTTTGCTTGGAGCCAGTCGTGGGTTACATGCCGGGCGGCGCGCCGTTCGCATTGCCGTCTATCTAGGATAATCCCTGGGGAGGATTTTCCGCAAGTTTAACCGGCCCGAAAAGGAGGCAGGAACATGAGCCAGGCACTTGCCGAACCTCAAAGTGGCGAGGGCGGCGATCGGATCAATTTTGAGTTCGTGCCCCAGGGCGCCCAATTGAACACAATCGAACGCAATTGGCGTCGGAAAACCGTTGGCGCCCGCCAATTGCGCAAGTGTCAAGCATTCCTGAAAAACCCTCGCAAATTTGGGGCCACTGGCTCGCCAGTGCGCAGCGACATTTAGCGATTCGCTTACTGACGCATGCGGTTCTGGAGCGATGTGAGTTTGCACATATGCTGCCACAATAGCGAGGTCGGCCCCAGTTTAAAATGACGTCCCCCTGCTCCCGAATTCGTGCGTCCCGTCGAATATTCTCCCACCATGTCTGGATTCTTGTTGGTGGCCACCACCCCACAACCCGTGAAGGCGAAATCGCACAAGCACAAGGTGAGAAGCGCAACGGCGTCAACCGCCCTGCCGTCCACCAGAGCACTGTCGAGTGTTCGCTCCATCCACACTTCCACCAGCGACAAGTCTACCCGCCCAAAGAAAGTGTTCGACATGTCGACGCTGCAGTACGTGAACGCCGAGACGTTGATGACGCCGTTCGAGAAGCGGCTCCTTGCCTACCACAAGGAGGTGGAGGCGTTTCGGGCCCACGACGACATCGATGCCTCCAACGAGTTGCTCAACAAGAAGACGCGCCCGGGGTCGCACGCGATGGTGTTCACCCCGGAAAACATCGAGCTCTTGCGGTACTGCTACTACGAGAACTTCGAGCCCACCTACAAGCAAGTCACGTCCATCTTGGAGAAACACACCCCGAGCTACACGCGGGTAATCGAGGAGCACAAACACCAGGGTAGGAAAACTGCAAATGCGAAAAACTCGCGCAAGGTAAACGACCGCGCCAGCGTGGGCTTATATGCGGAGCCCGTATTGCGGGGCGAGTCGTGCATGGCCGCGGTGCTCCGACTGCCGGTGTTCTGGAACGACGTCTACCACGACATCAAGTGCGAGCTGAGCTCGACCGACTACTACGACTGGCTACCGGCGCAACTGGTTGCGCAAAAGCTCGTTGTTGAAGTGGCCGAGTTGGCGCTCGGGAAGCTCCACTGGTTGCTGTCTGCAGTGACGGCGCAGGAACTGATGAAAATGAATGCGGACGAGGTGCACGAGCTTGGCAAGCACTACTACTTCTACTTTGGCCACAACACGGTGGGCGACCTCGAGCGCGTGCAAGAGGACCTCTTGGGCAACTTTGCCACCCACATGCGCCTCCACACGCCCGTGAGCCACCAGGATCTCCTGCTGCTTTTGACGTTGTTAATCAGCTGCGTGTGTGATAACCTCCGCATACAGTACTACGGCCGCAACCATGGCGATGCCTTGGTGCAGCTTTTCGGCGACGTTTTGTCGGCAGTGGTAGACACCTTGTGGACGGTGTCGGCCAAGTCGAGGACGCGGTTGCCCTCAACGTCCAGCATTGACACGCGAGCAAGCTCGGTGTTCGACCTGGCCCCAAGTATATTGCTGGCGCCCAGCCCGGAGGCCGAGCAAGAAGATAAGCCCAAGAAAAAAAAGGGGGGCTTCTTCCGCCGATTCAAGTGAGCGGGGCCGCAACAACAAACAAACGTGTAATTCTTTTTTGTGTATATTTAGGGAATATAGTGACTGGTGTATTACGATGCTACAATTGGTGACCGCTGCACGTCATATCGCAGCGATGATGAAAATTTTCAGGCTGGCTTGCGCTGTATGCAGGCGGTTGTCAGCCAGCATTCCTCCGCACATTGAACGGCCTGCAGCTTGCGCGAGCCACATCAATAATGCTGCTGTTTTGGGCCGGGTGCTGGTGCGGCCAACCAAAGGGCGATCAGGGGAATAGCCGTTTTTTTCGACAATTTGACGTTTTCCGAAAATCTCAAGTGGATTGCTCGGCAGATCAGGCGGGATCAATGCCCCTGTGAGTTCGAAATGCCCGGATCGTAGACGGCAACGCCGAAAAATCCAGGAAAGAAAATAAACAGCTTGCCTGCGGCTATTTATGTCCCAATGTCAACAGAGTGCATGCTTGGCGCAACAGTCTAAAAATGTCGCCTCCCTGCCATCGTATATAACCTCCCATTATCCGTCACGTTGGGGCTTTGCACCAACAAATTTTTTTTCTCCACACCGTCACCAAAATGCTTCCGCCCGCTTCCAACGACCCAAACCTCATGAACGAGCACGCCTACTACTCAAGGGGCCTCGAGGAACAGCCCAAAAACCAGTGGGCCATGATTGCCGGAGTGGCGCTTGTTGGATTTTTCGTCTACAAGGTTTCTGCCTCGGCGCTTCGGTCGTGGCGTAAGGACCGCAAGGGCGCCATTTTGCCCGAGCACGTTTGAATTTCCGTTTAGCTGCATCGCTTTAGTGTCGTTGCTCACGTCGCATCGCTCAAGTTCGGCTCTTTCGCCTCATTTTCTGTGTCATCCAACGCCGAGTCAACCTGCTCGCACCACACTCGCTTACCTCATATGAATCATCACACATCTTATCATCACACATCTAATCAGCGGCCGCTGGCGAGCCCAGCGTGGTCATTTTGCATAATTAATATATTACTATTCCGGGAACAGGTACAAAAAATGTAGCGGCTAATTTGGGAGGGCCACTCCCCAGTCCATTGTTTTGCCGATGCTGGCTCGCGCGCCGGCTATCGCACTCGTCTCTATCAACTAAATTACACGTGCTGATATCTGCCTTTCACAAGCCCTCAGCTTTTTTGCACTTTCGCCTGGAGCCCCGTCATCTCCACGTCCCAGATGTTCCAGTCGTACCACACAATCGGCGGGATGATCGTGCAGAGATGCCAAAGGGAGTGGGCATCCACCAAGCTGGCGATGGGGTCGAAATCGGTCATCTCGAGCGACGCGGCCGCCAATAGGAAAATGTTCAACGCCACGGGGATAAGCGGGATGTACTTCGTCCTCGAGAGCCCGACAAGATTAAGCTTGTTCAAGATTCTTGTTTCGTACGGCAACAAGTGGATCGAGTTGTTGAAGAAGTGCGGTCTTCGGAGGTACTGGCGGTGCACCGATACAGAATGGATGATCCACAACGCCAGCGCAGAAATCCCCAACACGACGTTGAACCGCATGTTGTACGTGTAGTCCCACTTGTAGTATAGCTTCAAGTAGTGGAGGAAGAGCGCCGCCACCAACGCGGTCTGGACAAACTTCCGCGTCTTGCTCTTCTCGGAGCGGAAAAGCTCGTACCTTCTCACAACTATGGCGTTCAAATTTGCAGCGATGATCGCACCGGCACCCACATAGTCAAGGGTCTCTGTGGCGGGGAAGTCTCGCATGTGGAACAAAGCGCTGCAGAACCACCCGGCAATTGACACCGACAAAAGAAGCAAATACTGCGCGTACATGGTGGCGAGGTCGCTGTCCTTATACGCGGCCAATTTGTGCTGTCGCTTCACCTTGAAGTAGTTGCGGTAGTTCACATACAAGTTGCCCAACGAGAACACCGTCAGGAAAAACTCGGTGATGCCAAATATGCGCTTGAACGGCCATTTCCCGTAGAATTGCACCATGGGGAGGCCCTCGGCGGTCCGTTGCCGCGTGACCTTCTGCTGGCACTTGTAATCGCAGTCCAGGTCACAATCCCACTGAAGGAGTGTTTTGGCGACCCAGTTGGTGGAGTCCTGGGAATACTTTGGCGAGGTGTCCGGGCAAAGGCCCTGGCAGTCGGCCAAGCACGTCTTGTATGCAGGAAGCCCATCACCGACGGAGGCTAGTGCTGCTGGTATTAGCGCAGCGGCGAGGAGTGCTGATTTCATGGTGATGTGGCGGGTAGTAGTTGACACGGTGCACGGGATGTAGAGGTGCTGCGATGGGGTGGAGGTCGCGGTGGACATCACGTGCGCTGAGTAACGTGACTGAGAGTCACATGGGCATTGGTCACCTGATCACATATCACGTGCACAGTTAATTAATTTGCGCTCTGGTTAGTGAAACTGCAATGTGGCACAGAGAAGCACGTTAGCGGGTTCCAGAATGCGGTTCGGGTCAATTCTGGGTAGCACTCCGGACTGGGTTCTTCTGACTGAAAGTTTCTGCCCACCTGTTTAAGTTAAACCAAGTGCTGCCCATTGGATCTAAGTGCTGGCCATCTGATTGTTCGTACCGTTATTGTTCCAGGACAAACGGAAGCAAGGGCGCCAATTCGGGTACATAACGGCATCGAAAACGTTCCCCCTCGACTCAACTGATAAGTGGGTGAATGCGTATTCATGGAAGGGGCAGATAAGAACGCAGCAAACATGGAATGCGCAAAACCCTTGGAAAAAGAAACCCCTATGGGTTACCGAAGTAGGCGGTCCACGTTTCGTTTATGGCATGTGTCAGGTTTCAATTGCCTCGTGTGTTCGCCCTTCACTGCCACCTGTGTTACCTTCGGATCTTCAGACTGCAAACTTTTTTTTTTTTTTTTTGACCGCTTGTCAGGGGTGCTCCCCTCCGTAAACCATCGTTGTGCCTGCACACACCGCCCGCGGAATCTCTTTATGTGCAGGCAGACCTACAAAATCTGCACCGGTCTGACTTTCGCGGAGTGCTCATTCGCTCGTTGTCGCATTGTGCAGAGTGCCTTGTTTAGCCAAACAGATCTTTGCCGTTGGAAACCCAAAACAAAATTAGCGAATTGAGTCAAACGAAAAGCATGGGGTTCATCAAGTGTTTACGTTGCCAGCAAACGAAACTGCTCACGTCTCCTGGAGTTGACGGCTCGTATTTGCAGCAACAAACCGTTGCTGTCGTGGAATGAGGAGAAGTGGGTATGGTTCTTTTTCGGCGCTCTGGTTGTGTGCCAGATCTGTGTGCATAATTTTTTTTTTTTCCAGAATTTCGCTCGCTCCGCCAGAGCACACCGGACGTCCGGAAACACCACGGAACACTCTCTTTCAGCAGAGAATTTCAGACGGGCCCGCAAACATTCCTCAATTCACCGCCCCGGATTGGCACCCCAGCGTGAAAAAATGACGAAAAAACCGAAAAAAACTGGAAATTCACCCACCTCTCGTATGGCTTTGTCTTTTGCCATTGGGTGTACACACAGCCTGCGGCTCGTGCGGCTCAAAATTTTTTTTTTGTGCCCTGGAACTTTTACTATATATTTGCCGGCTGCCCCAGCACATTCCCCTCTCGACTCCAAGAATTTCGCCACTTGTAGTGATATCGCTGCTGTTGTTCGACCTCCAATTTCCAGTCGCCAGCCAATTCCTACTTGTGCCTTCCCCATCCCGCGAACTCTTCCAGATCCACTTCTGAAATTTTCTCCTGGCGCCAACCTTTTGTTGTTTGCCTCCCCCCATTTGCATTTGATTCATTTCTGGCTCCATTCTAATAATTTGCTTACTTTTGTTCATTTCACCAGCATGTTATCACGTAAGTCCTGCCGTCGTCGCACCTTAACTGCCAAAGTTTTGGACACCCAGAATGAAACTAACAATGCAGTTCCTTTGAAGAAGAGAAAATCGTCGCAAGACACCCTGGCGCCTCGCCACAAGAGGTCACGGTCACAGCCAGACACCACTGATGTCAAAAGGCCCGCACATCTCAAGACGAAATCCACTCCGGATTTGGCCAAAGAGTTGAAGGACGACAAGCTCGACCCTGTGGAAAAGCTCTTGAGCATGACATGTTCCAATGGTGACATTCTCCACATGGACGACGCCGACTCCGACGCCAGCCCCCTTGCATCTTCCTCCTCGCTCGCATCTGCATATCCCAGTCTCACCCTGAATTTCACCCAGGCCATCAACGACAATTTGCGGTCTCACTATATGAGACTCTGCAAGCTGCCCATGGAGATTCACAACGACCACTCGTCGTTCTCGATTCTCAATCACAAGCCAAAGGTGGAAGAGCAGCCGCAGGCGGCGCCCAGCGCGTCACAGGTTCCTTTCTTCAAGAATGTGAACTTCAGCTCGACCCCTTCGTTCCACAAGATTGACGACTACATTTCCTACGAGGACGACGAGCCGTTGTCGACAGACTCGGAGCACGAGGACATGCCTGCACCAACGCAGGCGCTCCAGTTGCCATTCCCACCGGTTTCCGGCAAGATGTCTTTCCACTACCGGCAAAATGACAACATGAACTTGTCGTTGAGCGATGTCCACAAGGAGCTGGAGCCTCAGGACATCTTCAAGATTTTGAACAAGCGCTCGGTGATTTCTGGCCGTGCCAGCGAGATGATCGGCACGTCGAACCTCATGATCAAAGATTTTTTCCTTTGAGTGTTTTACTTCTATGTATCAATTTAATGTATATTTGAGTTTGGTGAGGTCAGAGCCGGTACGGTGGGCCGCCCCCCGGATGTAGCCGGAGTTTGCTGCAGTTTGCGAGAGCGTGCCCCCGGATGTCGCCGCCGCCGCCCTCGTAACTCCCCTATACCTGCCCGCTTGCGCCGCACATAACAGTTGCCCATCGCCTCCGCAGGGCCCACTTCCACGCACTGAAGGCGCCCTCGGATGGCGCCCCCGGCCCCACCCTCGTGACCGCCCTCGGATCTCCCGCCTCACCTCTCAGTTCCACCAACCTCACTGATCTGCCACGTTTGCCAGCACCACCAATTCCACATGGCGTTCCTCCTGCTTATATATGCCTACTTGATCGGGGGCGTGACGTTCCTCCCGTTGCTTCTAGCGATTTTCATCTACTTCCACCCGAAAAAAACCGAACAACAACCGCCAGATGTATTGAAAGCTGGAGAAATCGAGGAGGCCGCCCAGACGGGGCTAGACGCCTTCAAACAAGGGTGGATCATCGTCACCCATGAGTACTTGGAGCTGACGGAGAACATCTCTTCGTCGGCGCCGTCAGTGGCCGAGTCCAGCGAGGGTAAATCCGCATACGCCTCGCTCTACAAGCTAGTCAAGAACTCCAACTCCAAAAACGGCAAGCACTCATCCACCAGCGTGTCGAGCGACTCCACAGACACCATGGAGTCGCCCATGGCGGGCGGCACGGGTGCAGGCACCAAGCCGGCCAACAAGAAGCACCGGTACTACGCGGTGTTGAAGCACAGCAATCTTTTCCTCTACAAGGACGAACGCTTGCGAGATGTCAAGCATGTGGTGGTGTTGTCGAACCACATAGTTACGCTCTGGCCCCGCACGTTGACGGAGGGGTCGTTGTTCACGAAATACTCGTCGATTGCCATTTTGAAGAAGGACTGGTCGAGAGCACGCAGACTCTCGGATAACGTGGGGGATGCGGGCGACATCGACTGGACCGAGGAGAGCAAGATCACCATCGAGGACGTGATCGACCCGAAAAGCGACTTGCCCGCGCCGCCAGGCACGTTTTTCATCTACACCGACGTCAACATCGACAAGGAGGACTGGTACTTTGCCCTCATCCGAGCAACCAAGTCCGACCACGACAAGTCGCCAAAACTCGACCCGCAAGTGCTTGCGAAAACGCTCCATTTCGACACCCACGACATGGTCAGCCTCATCCAGACCCTCTACAGCTCCGAGGGCCAGCTCCAAACCAAGTGGTTCAACGCGTTGTTGGGCCGGATCTTTCTCTCGCTCCAAAAGACCGACTTGATGCGCAACTACCTAGTGTCGCGCATCGAGAAGAAGCTCAACAAGATCAAAACCCCGGGGTTTTTGGACAAGTTCCAGATCACAAAAGTGCGTGCTGGCCACGGCGCTCCGTTCATCACGTTCCCCGTGTTGAAAGAAATCAACCCGGAGGGCGACTTGCTCATCTCGCTATACATGCAATACACCGGGTGCATGTCGATCCAGCTCGCCACCAAGTTGAACCTCAACTTGGGCACGCGCTTCAAAACAAGGGAAATGGACGTTTTGCTCTCGATGACGCTCGAAAAGATCCAGGGCCCGATGCTCTTGCGGGTGAAACCGCCGCCGTCGGCGAGAATGTGGTACACTTTCGAGCACGAGCCCATCATGTCGGTCAAGATCGAGCCCATCATCAGCTCGCGCCAGATGTCGTACAATATCATTACCAACTCCATCGAGAAGAAGTTGAAGGAGGCGGTCAAGGAGTCGTTGGTGCTCCCGCACTGGGACGACTTCATTTTCTACCACACTGACGATGAGTTCTACCGCGGAGGCGTATGGGACAAAGACGCCAGAAGAGAGGAGGCAGAACGTGCCGAACCCCAGCCAGAATCCGAGGTGGCCGAAAATGCGTCGCTTGCCGGTGAAAATGCGTCGTTTGCCGCGTCCAACGACGAGACACTGACCATGTACACTGTGGAGGACGATGATGCAGCGAAATCGGAATCCGTTTCGTTGACGGACTCGGTGCCCACCAAACTGCAAAAAGCCAAACTCTCCGCCACCCTCGGCGACCTCTCGAAGCGGCTCAGAAAGGCCAAGTCCACCCATACCCTCGGCGTGGACGAGACAAACTGCATGTCTGACGGGTCGATGATGGACCGGTCGTCGAGCAAGTACAGCTTTGTCGACGAGTACGATGCATCCACCACCTCGTCCGAGGTCAAGAGCACCACCTTGCGCAAACTCGGCAACTGGTACTACAACGACAAGAACCAGCATGCGGATGTCTCCTCGCCCGCCACTCCCGCGTACACTGCTCCCGAAATGATCTCGAGTCGTCGCCGCAGCCGCAAACAGTCGTCAGCAACGCTCTCGTCGGACCCGCAGAAACAGAGCGACGGCAACTCCTACGATTTTGGTGCCTCCAATGTCGAGCCTTCGTTGATCGCCAGAAGCATCGACACCAACGCAGATCTCTTGAAAACGGACCCTGCACTGCCGTTGATAGAGCCCTTTCACTCGAGCCCCACCGCAGAACGTGTGAGTGTGCGGTCGGAGCCAATTAGTCCGCCGCAGAACCTTCAGCGTTCAGAGACGATGCTCCACCGGAAACCGCCGCCGCCAGGACCAGTGCCCGATTTCCCCGAGGAGCTATAGAAGGACGAGAAAAGTTGAAGGTAAAAGCTACATGGAGGGTAGAGTTCCATGAGGACCAAAAGTTACATGGAGAGTAAAGTTCCATGAGGACCAAACGTTACATGGAGAGTAAAGTTCCATGAGGACCAAAAGCTCGAGCAGAAGTTACATGAAGGGTAGAGTTTCCATGAAGTGCAAAGCTCCTTGAACACCAAAATCCCCATGAAGCTCCATTCACCTATTTATGAATACATGCATTTCATTACTCATACGTAGGGTGCCCACCCACCGTACATCTGACACAAATTCTCCCGTGACGACGCCTCCTGGATGAGAACATCAACTTGTCCGTGCACATTCATGGGCAAGCCCTCCTTTTCGTCAAGAAGGCCTCTAATTTTCCGTCTCACTTTCCGCAAGTGATCTTGTGGGTTTTCCTGGGTTTTCCAGTCAAGCAAAGGATCGTAAATCAACGTCTCCAAGATATTCATCAACGATGCCTCGTTCTCTCTCACCAACTGCGCCGTCACCTCGCAGGTGATTCGGAAGGTGCCCTCAATACCTGTAACTCCCATTGCATCGATCATATTCTGTGTGAGTCTGAAAGGCACAATCTCTGGCGTGGGCAACGTAGCTCCTTTGTCGAACAAACAGTCAAAGTCGATGTGCAACGCTGCCCCGGACTTCTTGAAAAACAATATGTTCTCACAATGGCGGTCTCCGAGCCCAATGACATATCCAACGATCGACATGACGGCTGCCGTGGTCGTGTAATCTTTCCGGGCCAAATACCACACTGCAGGGTCGGAAAACTGGTCGATGAACCACTGATGGAGAACAGGAGGGAACTCCTTGCAGATGGTATCGAACAACTGAGCGAGCGTGTCCATTGCATTGGACTCCGATGAGTGTTTGGCCTTGACAACTTTCTGCGCCTCGTCCAACTTACCAAAAATCTTCCTGTCGTTCGGAACATGCCCGTTTTTCTTCTGCTGGTGGTGGATCACCGACTTCATCGTCGCCACATCTTGCACAAACTCAATCACTCCCATATCCTCAGCCAACGGGATCACCGAGTAGTTCTCGATGATGAGGTTTCTCTTTCGGGCATTGGCGTTGGCCGAGAGAAGCCTGTTGATCATATTAGTGAACTCAAACACTTTGGCGTCTTTTCTTGTGTCATCTCGCTTGACCATCAACCTGTAGGGCTTATTGTCGGTGCCTCGGATAGTTATCTGCTTCGGCATCTGCAAAGAGTGGAAAATGCTCACTTCCTCGTCGAAACCGTCAAAAGTGATTGACGCCGACTTGGGAAATGCCAGTCCAGGCTTGCTTGAGTGCCTCACAGAGGGGAGTCGGATCTCGAGGTTTGACTTCACGGGAATCACCAACGAGTCATAGCTTTTCTTCAAATCCCGCATGCCAAAGTCATCGCTCAAGAGCCATCTTTTGTTCTGGACCTTTTTCACTTTTTGCATGGCGAGTTTCTCGAGAATTTCAAACAACTCTTTCGCGTTCACCACAATTGGTCCCAAAGTCTTGTCGGCCTGGATCGAGGTCAAGATCTTAACGACGTTTTGTCTTCTGCCGAGGTCTTTTGACTTCAAATGCGACAAAACATACCACAAGCTATGCTTTGGATAGGTCCTGATCAACACATCAATGATTTGCAGCACAAGTTCGACACTTGGTTGGTGCTTATGGGTGATTCTCGACAAGAGCTGTGTGATTGACGTATACCACACATACACCGGTATTGACGTGCGGTAAGTTTGAATGTCGTGGACAATTTGACTGAGTTTCCGCTCAGCATCTCGACTCTTGTTTGTTCGTTGAGCAAAGTCAAGCCAAACGGTAATGAACTTGGGAAGCGCCTCGAAGATATAGGTTGGACCGAGCGCCAAAGCTTTTAAGTAAAATCTAATGATATGCTGCTCGTAGAACCCGCTTGTATCGTTCCGCGATTCCATCACTTTGCTGTAGTATTTCCCCAAGTCAAAGTAAGGCTTCTCCCACGTTGGGTCGAACTTGTAAGCTTTCGTATACTCAGCAATAATCGTGGCCGAAGAACTGTGACTTGACTCATCGAGCCAAAGTGCGTATTGAAGCTGAGTTGACGCTCCTTTGCGGAGTTCCAGCGACGTTTTCTTGGGCAAGTTCTCAGCCAACGTTTTGATGGCTTCTGTTTGTTTCCCTTCGTCCCAAAGTAAGTGAGCGTACTCGATGTTGGCCAGCTGGTCGTTTAGAACCATTGCATCCATGATACACTTGGTGGCAATGTCCAAACGGCCACTTTTCCTTGCGATGGCCGAGCAGTGCAACAAGATATCCGAGATCTTGTCGGAGTTATGTGTGAGTGTATTGGCAACCTTGTGAACAGAGAGAATTCTCCATTGATTGTCGAAGGAGAGATCAGAATTCGCCAACCTGTCTCTGAGCACTTGCTCGAGTTCGAGTTGCAGACTGGAGTCCACATCGTCGATCGTTGAAACAATGAGCGACGCGTCAAACATGACATGGAGCTGAGTCATGAGGTCCGAATTCCGAGAAAAAGATGACGACATCGACAGTGATAGCGACTGGCCAATGAGCCCATAGATCTGATTCATATAATTCTCAAACCGTGTCTGTGGACCGTCCAACGATAAGAGAGCCTCTGAGAACTTGAAGTTGATGACATTTTCAACATCTTGAGCCTGGCCTATCGAGCCTGCGATAGTCTGCCATTTGCGTATTTGCTCACTCTCGCCTATAGCAATAGAGGCCCTCAAACCAACCATAGCCCAAGCCATAGGCATCTCGCAGATGCTCTCATTGTTGAACTTTGAGTCGAGTTGCGAAAGTACCTTGTCATAAAGTGCATGGTCAGCGAGAGATTTGAGGAGTTTGGTGTTGTACTCAATTCTCTCTTGCTCGCCTCCAATTTTACTGAGGACTTGGAACGACTCCTGAGCGATCGCCCAGTTCTCGTTGTACTGGAAAGCGTCAAGCTTTTCCGCCAAGTTGGAAGTGGAGAATTTCTTAAGCACACCATCCAAGGCATCAAAGTCGTCGATGTTGGAGTAAACCGACTGCAATGTCGACGCAATGCTCAAGTTGTCCAACTTGTTGTCTGTTTTCACTTTGCCATCTCTGTAGCATTTCTCCAAATAGAGGATGGTTCGCTCATAGCTGTCACACTCGGACGAAGTCACTGCAATCAACTCCATAGGGATCTCCTTGAGAAAAGCTTGCACGTATGATCTGCTTTTCTTGAGTGAAGCGGACACAGACTTGGAGATCAGGGTATCGCTAAGGGTTTGAGTGACAGCAGAAACCCACTCATTGAAGTAATCGATCACTTCAAATACGGCCTGGTAACATAATTTGAGCTGCTCGATTTTCTCTGACGACGACGATAGCGAGTTTCCGCTGCTGAGAATCGCCATGAACTCGTTGAGAATGTCTGATTTGCTTCGTTCATCCCCGTTTACAATGTGACTGAGCGCCACATACTTAACCAAGTACTGCGAGATGGACACTTCTTCGTCTCTGATCAACATCGAGCACGTTTGGAAAATGATGGTTTTGGCCTGTTCCTGGCTATCCTTTTGACGACTCTCTGGGAATGGACGCCGGAATAGGTTCGTAGTGAAGTCAACTAACCATTTTTCGTACCTCATACCTAATCGGAATAGCGGGAAAGTTAGCGGCTCATAACGAGGGTTAGGCGCAAAATATTTCGAAGAAAGGAGGGGTGTCAAGGTCGATTTGTCGATTTCAGAAAACGAATTCCACACACTCGTTCGGAAACCCTGACTTTCAGGACTCAATATTGACTCATTCAAGCCAAGCACACTCAAGAATTTCTGCATCGAGTACGCAGAGAATAATTGCTTGACCGGATCGTCAGAAGCCCAAAAGTTCTTAATGACTTTCTCCTTGATAAAGTTGGAGAGAAAATTGGCATTTTCCTTATAGTCACGGAAATCGTGGACGACAATCAATTGGGAATTAATTGTTTTGAAATTGAAGCGGTTGGAGTCCAAGGCGCCCATGCTTGCTAGAGCTTTGGCGCATTTCGTGGAAATCACAGGATCTTTGGTCTTGAACTGTACTGAGATATCAAGAAGGTTTCTCACGAGCAAGGAAACAGACTTTTCGTTCAGCACATCACGGAATTCCTCTCGCTGGCAGGATTGCTGGTACTTGTTTGTGAAATTTAGAAGATCATCAAGTGCTTGATGCACCACGTACTTGTTGTTGGTTTGGAGCCGTCTTGCGAATTCTGGGAAGTAGCTCAATTTGGATCTGGGCTTCATCATGCTAATGAAAGTCGCGTCCAAAACAAAATACTGATCGAGATCTTTGATGAACGGAACCGAAAAGTAGTAGAGCGCATACTTATTGTACTTGTCTCTCAACTCACAGAACAATTTCTGGAGAATCTCAGTTGCCACGAGTTTCGACTTGTGCTGGAAACTCTCGAACTTCTGGAAGATCAAGGAGATTGTGATATCGAAGAGAGACACCAAATGCCGAGTGTTTAGATTCTGAACAAGAACATTCCAGCATTGGATCGCTGGTAGTTCCAAAGTCCGATTCCCCAAAGAAGCTTGAAGACAGGTTGAGATCTGGCCCAATGCTGAGGAGGCAGCATCGATGTTCCTGCTGATCAAGAATTGCATAGCTTTCAACGACCCAACTTTCTCCAAATACGGCTTGATGCCCTTCATATGGTGCACATTTTCGGAGAACTTTTGCACAAGCTCGAGCACATGTTCGCCCAAGACATACTTGATAAAGTCGAATTCTTTCGGGTTTGGCATGGGTTCCGAGTCGCCTTTGCGCTTGGCCCAGTTGATTCTGGCCACATACTCAATGGCTGCGAAAATACGTTTCTCATTAGTGATGTTGCCCTCGATATCAAACTGCATCTGGAGCAAGATGAACCACAACACCTCTCCCACATTTGGGATTAAATCGGTGATGGTCAACTTCTGGTACCTTGGGCTGGCATTGCTGAGCACGTTGACAATGTACGAGGCATCAACCTTGTCATCTTTGCAGAGGTAGGTGGCCATAATCCGGGGCAACGTTTTCGCTATGAGCTTCATCTTGTCCATATTTGAAGCGTCTGCAATCTCTTGTATGAAGTCGTGTCGGTAGTACTCCAAAAACCGTGGGGTTGTATACTCTCTGGTGTTGCTCAAGAAGTATTTCTTGGATATTCCCAAGAGCTCGGTGAGTCTCGAAAACATCCTGGGTTTCCTGATAATTCTTTCTGCAATGCTGGGGAGAAAAGGCGACAAAAGCTTATAGGGAGTTACCGACTTGGCTGCTGCCGAATAAAGTAGACAGTTGTAGGCAAGATTGACATGTTGCTCGTTGGGCTCGCCCAAGGCATCGATCAATTTTATGAGAATCACACAGAGCCACTCTCCTTCACATACAACAGCCAATTCGCCGAGGGCCATAAGCGAAGATTCAGCGAGGTAGATGCGGCCACTTTCGTAATCGTAGCGGATTCTTGAGATGGATTGGAAAATCTGCCGAAACAATACTTCCAGGGTGTCGTCGAAGTCACGAACGATGAAAAGAGGAAGCACGCGGCTTGCCAATAGTCTCACATCCCTGTTTTTATTCTCACTCAAACACAGAAGAATAAATTGTAGGCATGGCTCATTTTCCACGCGAGAAGGCGGACGGAAAGTGCGAAACAAGTTGAAGAGCATGAGAAGCACGTTTGTTGTGAGTAACGGGTCCTCCTTGAGGATCTGCAACTTCTTCCGCAAGAGAAAGTTACAGATCACGTCCGAATAAAGCACATTTGCCTCGAATTGGTCGGTGATCTGCTTTCGCTTTGCAGAAACATCCTGGTAGACGTTTTTCGCTGAGTGCTTGTCACATTTAGTGCATGTTCTGGACTCGAAGTCGTAGTCACCGTTAATGAGACACGGTACGTCTCTCAACACAGAAATGAAGGTGTATAGTGTCATTCTGCTGGTGAAAACACCAGAATTGCTCTCCAGATGGATCAACTCGCACGCATAATTAAGCCATTGTCCGATTTCAGTGATGTCGCTATCTCGTCTATCGTGTTGGGAGACAAAATGACCAAACAGATGGTGCGAGTCGATAATAAAGTGCAACACGGAGATTGTGGAGGCCGAAGTGCTTTCAAAAATCAGATCACGTAAAGAGTTGAGCTCACCATCGACAAACGCAACAGATGCTAGCGAATAATTGGCTGCTGCTATTTGCGCCGATTGCGAATCCTCAAGAATCGACAACTGGAATGAAAGTACGTTCAAGACTTTGAGAATCGAAGGCGGAAACTCGTTTTCTGGTGGTAGGGCCAGGTCCAGCTTAGAGACACCAACCAGAAACACATGCATGGGGAAAGCGTTGAAGAAACTTGACAAAAGGCCCTTTTCACGACACAAGAGGTATATTTTCATCACGCATGCGCACGTAGCCTTGTTGTAGCTTTTGAATAGTGAGCGTTTTGGGTTGTTCTTGAACGATTCAAAGTGCTCGTGGATCCAGTGGAGCACCAAGTCGATTTGGACCCATTTCGTGTTGGTCTCCAAGAGCAAGTTGCACGTCATGTTGAGCAAAAGCACGCTTTTCAAGTTGTCGACGAGCTTGAGGTTTGCATCGCTTGCATCGGTGAGTAGTGAGTCCAAATGTGAAGAAGTGAGAACAAAATCGAGTTTGCGAGCAATTGCGCCGAATCGAACGGCTGTGCTCAGGTCGTGGAGCGCTAGCTTGTTTGTGATATCGTAGTCGTTGACAATTGTGAAGAGATGCACCCCTGATGATAGTAGTGGGGCATACACCGCTGAAAAGTCGTCCTTCAGAGTAACCAACGACATGTACTCGAACAACTTACCCACGTGCGCATCCACCAAGTCCAAGAGCATCTTTCGGAGGTGTTTCTTGTAGCGGTACGCGTGAAAGTGCACGGAGATGATGTTGATGAGCTCCATGAGGAAGCTCTTGATTAGGTTGGTGATCTCCAACGAGTCCGGGAACTGCGGGAGCCACGAGCATGCAAAATGGATGACCCACTCGTAGATCAACATGGTGTTGGACGACACGGGCGCCACGCTGGCCACTGTGGACCCATCTAGCACCGTATTCAACTCGTCATTCGATACCGGAGTGTTGAGCAAGTGTTTCTTGCTGGTGAGCACGGTTTCGACCGCTTCAAAGAGGCGGGCGGCGAAATGGGTGGTTTCTGGGGTCGGTAGTGTGGTGGCCGCCTGCAACTTCGCGTTAGCAAACCCGAAAAGGTGGAGCACCAACTTCCTGAAGTCTGTGTCTTCGTCGTGGGCAACGTTTTTGCTGACGTCGTCGAGAAATTGCGCTAGCTCGGCGGCGGGGATATGGTGGTACGGCGCGGACATCGGGACATTTAGACCAGGGTATTTTCGCGGGTGGGGGGAGGAAACGCCTTGGGGTGGGAAATTGTGGGTGTTGGTGGATTACGCGTGAGATGTGTGTAGATCCATGGCTAAGAGTGAGCAGCACAAAAGTGACAGAAAGCGGCGGAAAGTGGCGGGAAATGGCAGAAAGTGGCAGAACGTGGGCATTGCACCGCCTCCAGTATCTCCCACCTGCTTCTAGTTCCTTCCTTCGCTGGCCCTCCTACAGAAATAACCCCCATTGTGTTGTGTATTAACATGTCTACTGCCCAAAGTTGATGGCACGCTTGAAAAGCAAGATGTGGGGCTCGGGCGCGTGCGTCTCATAGTGGACCCACCCCAACGACTGGATGATGCCCAACCCTCGCCACTCCTCTTCCAACAAGATGCGTAACGTCCCTGTTTCGGGGTTGAAATAGTCCTGGGGGATGGCCTTGAGCATGGCCTTGGGCAACATCACGTGCCGGTACTCGTTGGAGTCGTCCTTGTAGTGCGGGCTGTAGTGGATCTGGTCGGAGAACCCAAGCACTTTCGCGCGTTCTGCGTCGGTCAAATAGCGCGGCCGACTCATGGTGGTTGGAGTTGAAGTTTGTGAGTTTGGCCAGGTGGAGTGAAGAGAAGCGCGCGCGGAATGGGGAGGTCACGTGACGCGCTCCAAGGCCTCGCTGACACTCCAAATGCAGACTGACATCCAAGCTAAAATCCACACTGGGCCGTTCGGAAAATGGCCGTCGGCGTCGTTTTCAACTCCGAAAGTCCGCCACAACCAGCACACTTCTACGTTCCTGCAGAGAAAGCAGTCCGCCTCCAATTGCTCAGAAACTCTCCCGTCCGTTCCACCTGCACGTATGTGGAGCCAGTCAAGGAGGAATCGCCACCACAATTGGCGGCCAGGTTGGCAGACTTGGACAAAATTTACCTGGGGTCTGGCGTTGCACTCCTAGTGGACCTCACGGTGTCGTTTTTGCGTGGTGTTGCCCAGTTTCTATCTGGTTTGGCCACACTAGACACTCTGGTTGTAGTGGTAGTTCCAGCAGTAGAGGATGTGTCCGTTTGGGCGGCTATTCGGGACGCGCCGTGGGGGAAATGCCGGCTAGCACTCCGAGTAGACGCTCCGCTCTCTGTGGGGTTTCTTGCCCGGTACAAAACGCTCAACTATGACGCCATAGTGGTGAGTTCGGCCATGGACGTTTCCGAGTTGCTAGGCAAGCGAAACCCGCCCGACGTGTTGATACACGAGGAACACGCGCTGAAGGAAGTGCTAGATCTGCTTAAATGCATGGTGGCCTCGGCAAAAATCGCCATCCACTCCGATAAGTTGATCGAACCACTCCAGCCTTTGACCGCACAGTTGGACCTTCAAGTGTACGAGACGTTCGAAACGGATGCAAACAAATACGCCCAGTATGACGCAGCAATCGAAATGGCAATCTCAGATCTCAAGCTCAAAATGGCCAGCGCACGAGTGTTGGTCATAGGCCCAGGAAGAGGACCTTTACTTAGGGCAGCCATTGAGCACACTCTGCCGAACGACACAATCGTGGCCGTGGAGAAAAATCCTCGCTGCTTGGACGGTTTGAGGAAGTTGGCCGAGAAACATGCTAATGTGGAAGTTTTGCATGCCGATATTCGAGAAATGGACGTCTCGGCTCAGTTTGACTTGGTTGTCTCTGAGCTCTTGGGTTCGTTTGGGTGCAACGAGGCGTGTCCCGAGATTTTGCGTCAGTTTGCAAGCTCAGAACTGGTTTTGATCCCGCTGGAGTACTCGAGCTTCGTGCAACCCATATATACTGATATTGTGGAAGTCACAACTGGTCAGGAAGTTGCAGCCGGTCAGAAAGTCACAACTGGTCAGGAAGTTACAACTGGTCAGAAAGTCACAACTGGTCAGCAAATCACAGCCGGCGAACTTGGTAGACCGTACCTTGCCCACTTGAACAGCTTCGTTCCCGTTGGTGACATCAAGCCAGTGTTCACTTTCAGTCACCCAGGCCCAAACCAGCTCAACCAAGAATTCACTTTTGAGTTCACCACCAACGAGCACGATGTCGCCAACGCCCTCTATGGGTACTTTGAGGCACAGCTCTATGGGCCTTACCGAATCAGCATTCTTCCCGAGTCCAATCCACACCACTTTTGTCTGTCGTGGTACCCTATGCTCTTCCCACTAGGGCGAGTGGTTTCTGGCACTCAAATCAACATGAAAAGACAGAGCAACACCAAGCTCTGGTATGAGTGGAAGGTCGGAGACAAGACTTTCAACGCTGGCGGGAATGCGTACTCGATTGAACTTTAGAATCACACTTCTTGTCTGGATTCTGACCTCAGCGTGCTCTCGTGTCGAGACTTGTGTTCATGCGACTTTGAGTGGGTTGAATGACTTGAGTGACTTGAGTGACTTGAGTGGCCTGAATGGCCCGAGTTGCTCTTTGGCCGGCTCGAGTGTCTATTCTCAGATGAATGCCTGTGGGAAGAACGGCTGGACGAGTGGCTGTGTCTTGAATGGTGCCTGTGACGGTCGCTCTCATCTCTGGAACGCCTAGACGGCGATTTTTCCCGGTCTCTGCTTGGGGTCCGTGCGGATGTGTGGGTCCTCAACTTCTCTCTTTTGATCATGAGCAACGGGTCGTCACTCAATGTAGTAGCGGCCCTTTTCGCCCCCACGGTGGCCACCTTATCGAAGCGGGACTCCTGGCTCTTTTTGACCGCCCTGCCACCTTTTAGAAGCTGCTCCACATCGTCTTTGTTCGAGAGAAAGTCTTCTTCGACCTCTCTGAAACCAGCCTCGTTCACCTCGGGCTCTTTCACATCAGGAGCATCCGTGTACATCCAGCCGAGCTTGTTGAGCTCCAACTTCTGCTTGGTGGGCAAGTTTTCCGGGTCATTGCCATACTGGAGTCTGATCAACTCTTCCTTTTCTCGTTCGTGCTCGATCTCTTTGCGGCGCTGTTTGATCGCCTGGTATTCTTTCAACGCATCCTGTTCCCGCTCCCAGACCTTCTTTTGGTTCTTCACGAGCGCCGGGTTCCAGGATTTTTTGAGGTTTAGGTCGCCAGGCATGGTGGAGATGACTTGTAGATATACCAGTTACAGTTAGATGTAGTACTATCGCGCCACAACAGGTATGGAGACGTGAAATATACGAAGGCAAAGGGGCAAATAAAGTAGTGGAATTTACGTAGTGGTTGGGTTTTACATAGTGCTAGAACGGGGTCCAAACCAACTTCAAATTTTGAATTTGCCACTTTGTGGACGGCCTCATGTGGACGTGTCGCCTCCCACTTCTACAACCTCACTTCGTGTCATAACTTGACTATTTCCGTACAGAGCGACTAGAAACCGTGGATCTTGATGTTCTTCTTGGGCAACTGCAACTGGCTAGTCAAGAACTCCGAGACTTTCACTCTTTGATCACCCTGCAACTGGATCACCTCGCCCAACTCATCGTCCTTGACGATGTTGCCGTTACAAGCAAAATCTTTCTTCAAGACCTTCAAAATCTTCTTTAAGTCGTACTCGCTGGGCACACCCTGAACAGTGGTAAGGGTCTTACGACCGTTACGCTGCTGGATACGGATGTGGATGTAATTAGTTGGCTGAGCTTCGGAATCACCAGTGTCGGCGAAAGGATCTGGCGGTTAGTAGACGAAATGGGAAAAGCGAGTTGGGTGCAACACATACCAAAAGAGTTCAAGTTCTGGATAGTAGACATATACGTGTTTCTGTGGTACTATTAAAAGGGTCTGGAGTGGTAGCGATAGCAGGCGAAGGATTTTTTGGATGATGGTGCGACATTGTGGGAATGTCGCGTGTCGTGGCCAGGGGTGCAAGCAACCATTCTTATTTGCAACCTGGGCGAAGTGGGAGGATGAAAAATATGCCTATGTGTTTTCGCTTGCGTTGTAGTATGCTGGAGGGTGTCGAAAACTTTTTTTTTGTCCTGGCCTGGGTCTTCCTGGTGTTCCGGAGGACACTTGACCGCACACCGCAAGGTAGTGGCCAGGAGTCGGTAAAACCGTACGCATTCATGGAAACGAGAAATATTCAACTCCACAGCACCTCCACAACACCCGCCAGCTTCAATTCCAGCATTATGACAAACCCGTTGTAGGCGAATGGCTTGTTTGAGATTTTGTACCTGCATACAAACAAGTGCACATGATAGCGGAACCCATCGAGACATTTTCAGCCGGCCACGGCAGCCACAGGGGTGTAACTTTCCGTAAGCGACTTTCATGGCAAAATCACTAAAACCCAACGCAACCCGAACCAAAATTGACATTCCTCACCCGCCACATGAGGTTAATGCCCGCAGAATGCTGCCTGGAGTCCCACACTTGTCTGCAGGACACTGTCCACCGGTTCATGGGCAAATCAACATATCACCGCTCTCACATTACGAACGTCAATTGTCACCGGGCCGCCTTTCCATCTGCCATCCCAACTTTCCTTCCCCAGTTAGTTAGCCCCGGATTTCTTACGCTCTGCCCCGCTGCATCCACACCTCCCAATTGCAGATCATCCCAACATTGCTATGGCATCGGAAAAGACTGGCGACTCCACCGCGGTCGACAAACCACAACCCGACACAAAACAGCCGGTGGTCAATGAAAGAGAGAAGAAAATCCAGGCGTTCATCACCAGAACCGTGTGGTCGCTTGTAATGATTCTGGGTTTCGTCGTGACGTTGTTGCTGGGCCATTTGCCCCTCATTATGTTGGTGCTCATTTTCCAGGTCCTCACGTTCAAGGAGATCATTGCGTTAACCGCGGAGCCAGCCAGAGACAAAAACATCCCTTACAACAAGTCGTTGAACTGGTACTTTTTGGGCGCCACCGGTTACTACTTGGAGGGCGAGTCGTTGTTCCTGTTTCTTGAGGAGACGGTGTACTCGCTGAAAGTGTTAACGTTCATGTACCGCAACCACAAGTTCATCTCGTACGGGCTCTACATTGCCGGTTTTGTGTTTTTCGTGTGGACGTTGAAGAAAGGCTTCTACCGCTTCCAGTTTGCCTCGTTGTGTGCCACCCACATGACGTTGCTCCTTGTGGTGTACCAGTCGCACCTCATTGTCGAAAACATCTTGAACGGCATCTTTTGGTTGATGCTCCCTGCGTCGTTGGTCATTGTCAACGACATCTTCGCTTATCTTTGCGGCATCACCTTTGGTAAGACCCAGTTGATCGAGATCTCGCCTAAGAAGACCGTGGAAGGTTTTGTGGGCGCCTGGATCTGTACCGGGATTGCAGGCGTGTTGTGTGCGCACTTCTTGTCCAAATCAGACTACTTGATCTGCCCGGCGACAAACTTGCACACCAACGTGTACAACTACCCTCACTGCGAGCCCAACCCGGTGTTTATTCCTCAAATCTATCAATTGCCTGCCAACATTGCCGTGAGGGTTGGCGCTGATGTTATCACCATGATGCCAGTGTACTTCCACGCCGCCGTGCTTGCCACATTCGCCTCTTTAATTGCTCCCTTTGGCGGATTCTTTGCTAGTGGCTTGAAAAGAGCATTTGGCATCAAGGACTTTGGCGACACCATCCCGGGCCACGGTGGAATCACCGACCGGTTTGACTGCCAGTTCTTGATGGGCTCGTTTTCGTACCTTTACTTCCAGACATTCATTGCGTCGAGCAATATCACCTTGGGCAAAGTGTTGCAGATGGCGGTGTTCCACTTGTCTACGCAGCAGATCCACCACTTGGTGAGATCTCTATTGAAGTACTTGAACACTTCTGGTGCATTAGACCAGGACAAGTTGGAGGCCATCTTCAGCTTGTTGAACTAGTGGCGGCATACTGGATTCTCCATTTGATCTCAACATCGAAATGAACAACCGTAAGAGAGAGATGTAGATGCAGCCCCTGCAAAGTACTACTAGGGAATTAAAAAACTGCAAAGTACTGTTAGGGAATTGACAAACTGCAAAGTACTGCTAGGGAATTGAAAAACTGCAAAGTACTGCTAGAGAATAAAGCAAAAACCCTGTAAGGCTGCGATACATACCTCGTCGGTGGGATAATTTCCTGTATATACACATGTCCACCTGCTAGATCTTGCCAAAATCTGTAACAACCAGCGGGAATCCGCTTGCCACGGCTGTTCTACCCCTGGCGCATTCCTCCAGATCAAACTTGAAACAGAAAAGAAGTATTTTCTCGCAGCCAGCGTTGCTGACGGAGGATGCACATTCCCTAGCAGGTCCAGGACAACGGGCCGAGTGCTGAACGATTGAAGCCACTAAACGCAAAGCCCACTTTGCTGGGGTTTCCGAAGCATATTTGACACTTTTCAGACGCAAGCCTTGCGTTGCTCACCCAGTTGGGCTGGCTGGAGCCCGCAAGCTGGTTCCGTCCTGCACATAGTCAAAAATGGTTCCTGGCCGCGTTCCTAATCGGGACGCACAGACAGCCATTTTTCGCAGCCATCGTCCATCCACCAGATCGAGGTAAGATATGCTGGCCATTTGCAACGTTGATGCTGGCTGGCACAAATCGTATAAATGGTGATCTGCCCGCTCGATCTGGCAGCCAAACCTCCCACGCTCATTACTCGCAACCCGGTCACTTGACTACACTCACTTGACTACTCACTTGACTACACTCATTTGACTACACACTCGCTACACACTCACTAGACAGACAAGTCACATTCGCTCAACCACCACCACATCACATCTGCTCCACAACACAATGCTCTCGCTCGTTGTTTTCCTTCTTTTCGCCCAATCCATCGTGGCCATGCCGCTTCCAAGACTTCTCACCAGATGGCACACTGCTGCTGCCATCACCTCAACGTCAACTTACACCACGGGCACCACCACCGTGTGGTTGCCTCCTGTGGAGATCTTGATCTCGAATGGCGCCACCTACACCATTACACAGACCACGGGGCAGTGGGCCACCACTGCATACACCATGACTTCTTACTATGAGGATGCCGTCGAGCCTACTACTGAAGCTGCCACTACTGAAGCCACCACCACCACTAACGCAGCCACTACTGAAGCTGCTGCTACCACTAACGCTGCTACTACTGCTACTACTGACGCTGCTGCTACTACTGAGGCTACTACTGAGGCTACTACTGAGGCTACTACTGAGGGTACCACTTCGCCTACCTCCACTTCGTCTACCTCCACTTCGCCTGCTGCGCAGGTCCAGGCCATCACCTCCGCCTACACCTCCACCTACACCTTCACCACTCAGTCGCCCTCGACCTCCCAGGTGACGTCATCTGGTGCTCAAGGTCAGGCTTCTTCCGCCTCCTCCTCCACTTCGACTTCCTCCACTTCGACTTCCTCCACTTCGACAAGTTCCACCACCTCCTCCTCCTCCTCGGGCTCCATTCTGCCTCCTTCCTACATCGTCTACAGCCCTTACAACAACGACAGCTCGTGCAAGTCGTACAGCACCATCAAAAGCGACTTGGAGATGATCCACGGCAAGGGCATCTCCAAGCTCAGAATCTACTCCACCGACTGCAACACCCTCACTGCCATTCTCCCCATTGCCTCCTCGTTGGGCATGAAGGTCAACCAGGGCTTCTGGATCTCGTCCGAAGGTGTGGACTCCATCGACCAGAACGTCAGCGACTTGATCGACTGGACCAAAACCAACGGATGGGACCTTTTCGAGTTCATCACCATCGGTAACGAGGCGGTGTTGGCCGGCTACTGCACGGTTTCCGAGTTGATCTCCAAGATCTCCAGTGTCAAGAGCCAGTTGAACGACGCCGGCTACTCCGGTCAGGTCACCACTTCCGAGCCTCCGGCCACCTTCATTGCGTCTCCCGAGTTGTGCACGGACTCTGAGATCGACTTCGTGGGCATCAACTCGTACTCGTATTTCAACGCCAACAAGTACGCCGACGAGGCGGGTGAGTACGTCATGGAGCAGAAGGCCCAGATCGAACTGCTTTGCTCCAAGTCTGCTTTTGTCACTGAGACTGGCTACCCACACAAGGGCGACACCAACGGCAACAACGTTCCTTCTACTGAAAACCAGTACATCGCCATCAAGGCCATCATCGACCTGACTGGAGGTGACGTGACCATCTTGACCACCTTCGACGACTTCTGGAAGCTGCCTGGTGAGTACGGTGTCGAGCAGTACTTTGGAACCATCCAGCTTTTCTAAGTCCTGCTCTTTCGAGCGTTTCCACCCCCAGCATCTCCAGCATTTACTTGTATCATATAAAACACTTTCGCTTCAATGAATTATTTCCGTTAGATTAATGTAGCTTTGCATTCTGTAGCTGTGGTTTTGGGTATCCTGTTTGGGTATTTGGCCTAGGTATCTTGTTTGGGCATTTGGCATAGGTATCTTGTTTGGGTATTTGGCTCAGGCTTGTTTGAGTATTTGGCTTAGGTGTCTTGTTTGGATGTATTTTTTTTTTGGGTATCCTGCTTAGGCATCTTGCTTTCGTATCTAGCTTACGTTTCCTGAGCACCTTCTCCGGTATCCTTTTGTTTTGTTACATGTCGTTAGTCTCTCCGGTATCCTTTTATATTGTTGTCGTTAGTCATTATCTCTCAAAACTCAATCACCTTCTTCGGGAAGTATTCGTCGATCAAGTCCAAGTAGTACCCCTTGAGCTCCTCTACGTCATACTGCTCGTCGATCTTGGAGTACAAGTCGTACTTGTTGAAAGCCCGCACCGCTTTTAACATCTCCTGGTCGTGTGAGTCCATAAGGTACGTGTAGGCATTTTCTTGATGCCATGGGTAGAATGAGTGGTAGCGAATCATCGCAAGTGCCTCTGGCGGGAGCGTCGAGTTGATCTTCGCAATATGGTACATGTACTCGTCGTGGCCCCAGCTCAACATGACCGAGTCGAGACCACAGTTCCTCGAGTAGATACCAAACTTCGTCGAGTAAAGAGGGTTGGCAAAGTCCGGGTTCTTGCGGAAACTGTCGGAAAAGATCACTTTCTTCAGGAACTTGCACCCAACAGGGAAAGTATCCCCTACCACATCCCACTGGCCCTTTGAGTCGAAAAAGTAGAGAAGCTTGCCGAGATCGTGGATGAGCCCTACAAGCTGCATCCACCGCGGCTTCTTGTCGCGCCGTATGGCCTCTGCTGTCTGAAGCGCATGGTCTATTTGGCTTAGCTCTGTATCTGGATCACTCTCGTCTAGTAGCTTGTTGAGTCTCTCCAAGCCTTCCCACACGGTCATTTTCGCCCTCACTTTCGTCTTGAAGTTGATCCGAGCCTGGATATTGTAGGCGACCGTTTGCTTCTCGTGTTGCTCCTCGTAGAACTGTCTCACTCTTGAACACGCCAAATCGTACTGTCTGAATGCCTTTTCGTCGATACTTTTGTAGAACTCAGACTCCTTGTCCCACCTATCTTCATCATCGTCGTCAAGTTTTTTTTCTTCTGTGGTTTTGTCGCTGTTTTCTCGGAGGTTTGCATCTTTGCTAGCCGCCGGGTTGGTCGCTCGAATGTCGTCCTTGATCTTGTTGACAAGCAACACGTCGTCGTCAATAGTTTCCAAAAGCTTGCCGCTTTTTGTCTTAGTACGTGAAAACTCGCTATTTCGAGCTGTCACAGGCTTGGTCACCGCCATTTTTGAAAGAAGTAGTAGATAAATGTAGTAGATGAGAAGATGGAGTGTACATAACACAGCAGATAAAGACCATGTAGTCAACCATCGGTGCGAATCTGTCTACACAATTTCAAACGAGTCCTAGAATGCTTATATATGTCTAGCAAGTTATAAAGTCGGCGGGAATGCAGAATGGAGATGAATAAATAGCGTGGGAAAACGCTATCCCGCCACGGCTTTTATGTGTGTGCTCAGTGGTGAGCGGCGGGAAGTGGGTTGTCCACCACAACTCCTTCCAACACTTTCCCCTCCTTGACCCATCCGCCAGGCGAAATAGGCTCGTGCTCGGCGTTGAACTTCTCGATTCTGTCCACCATCACTGGTCTGAACGACTTGATCAAACCCTGGATGGGCCATGCGGCAGCGTCTCCCAACGCACAGATTGTGTGACCTTCAACCTCCTTCGTCAACTCGAAGATCTGGTCGATCTCCTTTTCCGTGGCCTGGCCCTTGACAAATCTGTCCATCATCTTGGCCAACCAGGTGGTTCCTTCTCTACAAGGCGTGCACTGGCCACACGACTCGTGCTTGTAGAACGCAGAGAATCTTTGGATGGCGCGGATGATGTCGGTCTGCTTGTTCATGACAATCACGGCAGCGGTACCCAAACCGGAACCCTCATCTCTCAAGTAGTCATAGTCCATCAACGCGTGGTCACACTGCTCCTTGGTCATCACTGGCACGGAACATCCGCCGGGAATAACTCCCAACAAGTTGTCCCATCCGCCCTTGATACCTCCACAGTGCTTCTCCAACAACTCCTTCAAAGGAATCGACATCTCCTCCTCCACCGTGCAAGGCTCGTTCACATGGCCCGAGATACAGAACAACTTGGTTCCCGCGTTTCTCTCACGGCCGAACGACGCAAACCAGTCGCCGCCTCTTCTCAAAATGGTGGGCGCAACAGACACCGTCTCGACGTTGGCCACGGTGGTGGGTCTTCCAAACAAACCCACACCAGCAGGGAAAGGAGGCTTCAATCTAGGCTTGCCTGCTTTGCCCTCGATCGACTCGATCAATGCGGTTTCCTCACCACAAATGTAGGCACCCATACCACGGTGGATGTACACGTCGAAGTCGTAGCCGGAGCCGCACGCGTTCTTGCCGATGAGACCCGACTTGTACGCCTCGTTGATGGCCTCCTGCAAGATCACCGTCTCGTTGTAGAACTCACCTCTGATGTAGATGTACGCGGCGGTAGCGTTCATGCCTCTTCCCGCCAACAAACATCCCTCCACCAACTTGTGGGGGTCCTTTCTGATGATCTCTCTGTCCTTACACGTACCAGGCTCACCCTCATCGGCATTCACCACCAAGTATCTGGGGCCTGGGTTTTTCTCCCATCCTGGAGGGTTCATGAACGACCATTTAAGACCCGAAGGGAAACCGGCACCTCCACGGCCTCTCAACCCGGATTTTTTCATCTCGTCAATGATCCACTTGTCGCCCTTGAGGATGATCTCTTTCGTTTTGTACCAGTCGCCCATCTTCATGGCAGACTTGAGGTCATGACCGTAAGTTCCATAGACGTTCTGAAAGATTCTGTCTTGGTCCTTCAATCCGCCGTGAACCCTATTCGGGGTGGCGGCAGGGTCGGCATTTGTGGCCAACCTTCTGACGCTTCTTGCGCTGAGTTTCAAGTGGCGAAGCATCGTTGCTGTTGGTGGTGGATTTAGCCCAGAATTGGTTGGTTTTTTTCTAGAGGCTCGCACCTGTGTAATTGCATTTCTTGCTCGTTCATTGGCTGGACGCGGAGGTCGGGGTTTTTCCACTGCCAGGGAGTCATATCGGGCGTAAATGGGTACGAAGAGCTACTGTAGCTATCAGATATGGCCACTTGTGATTCACAGGTGGCTGCCGTTGGTTACAAGGCGTTGGTTGCTGCTGTCACGTGCTGCGTCACGTGCTCCTTCCCATCGCCAACCCTTTTTGCATTTGGAGTCCAATGACGATCACCCAATACATACATGGCCAACAGTAGGCGTTTATTAACTCCTCCACTTATTCAAATTGGCCCTTTCTCCCATTTTGTGTAGTTTTGTCGAGGGCCCAAAGTGGCTGGGGTAAGTTGATGTACGGGTTTTTCAACCCACGCTTAGCCACACCGTTTGCAATTTCCAGCCGCCAACACCAGAATCCCGAATTGAAAATGGGAGTCCGTGTGTTTGTTCTCATTTCCCTTCTAGCAGTACTCCTATATACTAGCTACGACTCGCATGTGCCTCGAAGTAAGGAGCTCGATCGCATTTTCCATCCCACGCTATATAAAGCCAAAGAATGGGTCCAACAATGGAAAGCACCAAAGATAGACGACCAGGTGGAGAAATACGGGTACAATCCCGTTTTGAAAGGCCAGAACAAGCTCAGCGGGAACTCGTACTTCAACGACCGCGGCCCATTCAAAGACAGAACCCAGATCGGAGTCGAAAACGCAACATTGGTGATGTTGGTGAGAAATCGAGAACTCAAGGGGGCGCTACTGTCCATGCGGTCGCTCGAAGATAGATTCAACCGCGACTACAAGTACCCCTGGGTGTTCATGAACGATGTGCCCTTCACAGAGGAGTTTATCGAGCAAACCTCGCTCATGGCCAGTGGGAAAGTGTATTACGAGTTGATTCCGCCGGAAGACTGGGATGTGCCTCCTCATATCGACGTTCAAAAGCTTGAGGACAACATTGCGGCGTCCACGGACGTGATCTACGGGTTTTCCAAGTCTTACCGAAACATGTGCCACTTCAACTCGGGCTACTTCTACAAGCAGAAGCGCCTCTTGAACTACGAGTGGTATTTCCGGGTGGAACCCGACGTGGAGTACATGTGCGATTTCTTGTACGATCCTTTCACGCTCTTGCGCACCAACAACAAGACGTACGGGTTCACCATCACCATTCCCGACTACTATAATACCATCCCCACGCTCTGGGAGCATGTTAAGGAATTCATGGACAAGTACCCACAATACCTCCATCCAAACAACGCCCTCGACTTCCTCACGAACAACGACACTGACGTTTTCTACGGAACGTACACCGAGTCCAATTCCGAGTACAACATGTGTCACTTCTGGACGAACTTCGAGATCGCCAACTTGAATTTCTACCGCAGTGAAGCGTACGAGAGATACTTCGAATACTTGGACCAAACCGGCGGGTTTTTCTACGAGAGATGGGGCGATGCACCCGTACACTCGATAGCACTCGCACTTTTCCTTGATAAAGACGCCATCCACCATTTTGACGATATTGGCTACTTCCACGCTCCATACATGGCGTGTCCACAGTCGCAGGACGTTTTGAGCATGAAACGATGCGTTTGCCGCGAAATTAGCGAGGACGACGAAGATATCAACAAAGGCATGGACATTTCATTGCCCAGTTGTCTCGGCCGGTGGTGGCGGTACGGCAGTGGGAAACGGTTTTTGAATGAGCATCCGTATACATTCGCGTGAGTTATGGGGCGCGCACGCCTGGGTATAACCATCGCATCTCATCATCGCATTTTTTTCAGAGTGTAGCATCCCACATAACCATGAGTAAAGGAAAATTGAGGGTGGCGTTGAAAAATCAGAAGTCCTTGGAGGCTGCCAACAAGGCCCAGGCACCCAAAAATAAGAAAACCTCGAAGCAGACTGTGGTTGACGAGCACGAAGACTCGCAATCGGACTCGGAGGAATCAGAGCAAGAAGTGCCCGTGAAGGACACGCCGTTGTCGAAAAAGGAGAAGAGGCAGTTGAAGAAGTTGCTTGCCAAGCGTGAGGAGGAGATGGTTGCCGAAATCGACGAAGATGAAGATGAAGACGACGAGGAGGTCGATTTGGATGTTTTGGCGGCTAGCGAAAGCGAGAGCGACATTGAGGATGATAATGAAGAGGACGACGACGACGATGAAGATGATGAAGAAAAAGATGAAGAAGACGATGACGAGGAAGAAGACGAGGAAGAAGAAGACGAAGAGGATATCCCTATCTCGGATGTCGAGCTCGACTCAGACACGGACGTTGTCCCCCACAGCAAGCTCACCATCAACAACACAGCCGCCCTTAAGGACTCCTTGGCAAGAATCCAGTTGCCTTGGGCCAAGCACTCGTTCGTTGAGCACCAGTCGGTGGTCAGTGCCGAGAAGACCGAGCTCGGCATCAAAGACATCTACGACGACACCGAGAGAGAGTTGGCGTTCTACAAACAGGGCTTGGACGCCGTGAACCAGGCCAAGGCCACGCTATTAAAGTTGAAAGTGCCGTTTTCTCGTCCGCTAGATTACTTTGCCGAGATGGTCAAGAGTGACGAGCACATGGACAAGTTGAAGACCAAGTTGTTGAAGGAGGCTGCCGACAAAAAGGCATCTGAGGATGCCAAGAAGCAAAGACAGTTGAAGAAGTTCGGCAAGCAGGTGCAGCACGCCACGTTGCAGGACAGAGCCAAGCAGAAGAGAGACACGTTGGACAAGATCAAGTCGTTGAAGAAGAAGAGAAGCTCGAACGAGATCTCGAACGACGACGAGTTCCAGATTGCATTGGAGGAGGCTACGTCGGAGAAGCCAAAGAGACAGAGGGTGAACGGCAAGCGGATGGCCAAGGACGCCAAGTATGGCCACGGAGGCAAGAAGAGATTCTTGAGAAAGAACGACGCCGACTCGTCTGCTGACATCTACAACTCCAAGGGCAAGAAGGGCAAGGCGGCCAGACCAGGCAAGAGCAAGAGAAGAAGAAACTAGTTGGCATGAATGCATAGAATACGTGAGCGAGATGTAGGAGGCCGAATGGAAGGAAATGAAAAGAGAAAAACAGAAAGCAGCGACGAGCAGGAGAATGAAGAACAAGTAGGAGAGTGAAGAACAAGTAGGAGAGTGACGAACGGGTAGGAGAGTGAAGAAGAAGAGAACAGTAATAAAAAAAAATCCAACCGTATAGAGTTTGCTGAAAACGATTCTAAAAAATTGTGGTCTCTTCCGCGTCAGTTTTCTGATTTTCCAGGGAATTTGCAAAACCCGTGTGTTCACATTCCACACACCTCCACCGAAAAAATACAAGCACACCCAATTCCCACAATTTGGTGTGCTCAAATACATCTACAGAGCGTCTACAAATATTCACCAAAATCTTTTCTCCCCCAAACCGCCGGGTTGTCCATATTTCCCCTACCCACTAATTTCCAGCCGTGCTCTAAAAGCCCGATCGTATAAAACGCGCGCATACGACCCACACTCAAGTTCGCACTTCCACTTCCGTCTAAACTTCAACAACCACAACCTGAAAAATGGACAAAGCTGCCGTAAGGGAAAAATTCATCAAGGAGTTCGACGGATTGGTCGAGGAGTTGAGAGACATTCTCAAGTCGTACAACATGCCAGCCGAGGCCATCGAGTGGTTCGAAAAGAACTTGTATTACAATACGCCCGGCGGCAAGTTGAACAGAGGGTTGTCTGTGATCGACACCTACTTGATCTTGAAAAACAAGAAGCTCGAGGATTTGTCCGTGGGCGAGTACAAGAAAGTCGCCATTTTGGGGTGGGCCATTGAATTGTTGCAGGCGTACTTCTTGGTTGCCGACGACATGATGGACCAGTCCAAGACAAGAAGGGGCCAGCCGTGCTGGTACTTGAACGAGGGCGTGGGAAACATCGCCATCAACGACTCGTTCATGTTGGAGGGCGCCATCTACATCTTGTTGAAGAAGCACTTCCGCCAGGACTCCTACTACGTGGACTTGTTGGATCTTTTCCACGAGGTGACGTTCCAGACCGAGTTGGGCCAGTTGTTGGACTTGGTCACCGCGGACGAGGAGCACGTCGACTTGGACAAGTTCTCCTTGGAGAAACACTCATTCATTGTCATCTTCAAGACCGCATACTACTCGTTCTACTTGCCCGTGGCTTTGGCCATGTATATGTGTGGCATCAACAGCGAGCAGGACTTGAAGCAGGTCAGAGACGTCTTGATCCCATTGGGTGAGTACTTCCAGATCCAGGACGACTACTTGGACTGTTTCGGCACCCCAGAGCAGATCGGCAAGATCGGCACCGACATCAAGGACAACAAGTGCTCGTGGGTGGTCAACCAGGCTTTGTTGAAGGTCACCCCAGCACAGCGCGAGATCTTGGACAACAACTACGGTAAGAAGGACGACGCGTCCGAGCAGAGAGTGAAGGACTTGTTCAACGAGTTGAACATCTCGCAAACTTACACTGACTACGAGGAATCGGTCGTGGCCAAGTTGAGAGAGCAAATCGAGAAGGTGGACGAGTCAAGAGGATTGAAGAAGGAGGTGTTGTCTGCGTTCTTGGCCAAGGTGTACAAGCGTTCGAAGTAGGCGCAATACTTTCATTGATAGACACCAAGATGTGGTATACAACAGGTAGAAGACGAACGATCGGCTAAAGTAGAGCAATCACATAAAACGACGATCAAGCTCAACAGTGAGCGAGTCATTCACTGTCTTTAAAGTACGTTGACTTCGCACAATGTAACCGTGTTTCCAGATATAGTGTTCTTGCACTTTTGAACTCGATATGACCCCAACAATTCTCCACATCCATGTTGTCACTTTCACTTCCTACTCCTCCCCCGTTTCTAATTCAACCCCTACAGGTTCTGACCTCTTGATGGACGTTTATTATAATGCAAGTCTAGGCGTTGGCAATCTCCAAGTCCTCTCTGCCGGCCTTGGTGTACAAGTACTCGTTGTAGTCTCTGGCAGCGGTCCAGACGTTCCAAACGATGATACCGGGGATAATCACGTACAATGCCTGGTTTTTCGTTCTTCTGAACGTGTTGAACACAGAGTTGTACAAAGCACCCTTCAAGGGCTTGGTAGCGTAAGGGGACACGGTGTAGATGGCCACGTTCTTCTGGGGCTGCGAGCCGATGTGGCCCCACCAGCCCATGTAGGTCTTTGGCGAAATTCCTCCCATTTTGTGTGTTGGTTGGTTAAGTTGGTGAAGGTGGATTTTTCTAGCGTATGCGAAAAGAGCTCGGTGTAATTGGCTGGCGCGCGTGCTGGAAGTTACGCGGCACCGGGGACGTGGATTACGCGCGCCAGGCAGCCTTTCTCGCTGTTGGCGGATTTGCAAAAGTCACCGCACGAAAACTCGGCAAAATGGCACATGTATTGCTCAATTCGGTAATCCAGAAATCCAGGCGACTCCCCTGCGATACTGCCGTGCCTCATTTGGCGGCAAATGTCGCTGTCTATAGGAGCAACCACCTCCCGAGGGGAATGCGTGCAGGACAATCGTCTGACATAACCGGCCAGCGGAGGCGGCGACACGCCGAGGGGCCTTTTTTGCTTTTTTTCGGGTGCTTGTTTTGATTTTCGACAGCCGAACATGAAAGCTGGACTCAGAGCCGGACTATCAAGACTTGAGTTGGCAGCGGGTCCGTCTAGTCCTCTCTATGTGGCTGTGAGGCTCCACTCAACGCACGCCGGTCATAAGCGCAAAAATGACTAAACACCGCATTGAGCATTTGAATCCCGTCGCGGAAGGTAACCGAGACGCAAATAGGTTCCACCGGCCCACCAGCCTCGGTCACAGGCAAGGGATGGTGATATTCCTACACATAAGCACCAAGCGTATAGGGATCCGTCTCAGAAATGTGTATATATATGCTCCGATATTTGCAACAGCCCACCCGCCACAACTCACCGAATTTCCCAAAGATCTCACAATTATAACCGCCGAATCTTTCAGATATCCTTACAATCGATATCCTCCCACGCTTTTGCCCCAATGCTTGACTCCTTTGACCAATCCGTGAAGGGCCATATCGACCTGCTAGCCCACAACTGCGCTCAGGCGGTAGACACCGGGTTGTACTACTCGTTCAACCTATTTATGTTGGTTGTGTCTTTTTTCGACGGGGTGGTGGACACGTCCGAGAAGGCGATGAAAGATGTGCGTGTGATGGTGCACTTGGTGCAAAACAGGAATATCAACTGAGCAGGCAGCAGCAAAGTGTGTTTGTGGCGTGAAACTCGGTGGTACTGGGGGTTAGATACATAGAGCTTATAGAGAATTACCCGCGAAGATCTTTGTAGCAGAAATGGCCCTTGGTGAGCGCAAAGTGGAATTGCTGCAAGAATGGAGTTATGGCCGGAGTGCACATAGTGCACAGGGCACGCAACGCACGCAACGCTTTGCTTGTGATAATGCGGACCGGAAAGTCGTGCTCCTTGCAAGTGTAATGCTCCTTGCTAGTTCAAGAGATTGGAGGTAATGAAGTGAAGTTTGTTGGCTGGAAGCAAACATAAAAGTTAAAATGAACAAAGAGAGGAAAAAGAATGGAAAAAGAGCGGAAAAAGAACGAATCTTAGAGTAGAGAAGGGACAGAGTAGAGAGGGAAAGCACAACCCAGGGCTAGAAAGGAGATCTATGGCGTTGGCGACTATCGCTGAGTTGGAAATCGCTGGTTTTCGATTGTTGATGGCGGTTGCCAATTGGCGCTGCTGAATCGATCAAATTAAGCAATATCGCTGGCGGTTAAACAAGTGTCCCTGTACTGTCGAGGGAAAACGCAGAAATTTTCGTCGACTGATTGAAAAATCTCTAAGCTTCAAATGAAAATGGAGAATTCTGCCCTGTTGAGAAATTATAGTAACACACGGGTTGGTGATATCGATGATCAGTCCAAAACTTGAGGCTGATGTGGTCGTGCTCCGTGGTCGCACTTTTTTTTTCACTACACTTCTCATCCATGGATGTCAATGACAACATACTCTATACACCGTCCTGGGGCTACAGCAAAACTCATTACCTTGGCGATCAGTTATTATGTACCTAAGCAGCGATACGCTTCTGGAAAGCCAATCTGCCCTTTTGTCTGGTGTTCAATCTCACCTTCTTGGAGTCGTCAGCCTTGGCAACTTCCTCGTCCTCTTCGGTGACAATGAGCTCAATGTGCGATGGAGACGACTGGTAAGCGTTCACTCTACCGTGGGCTCTGTAAGTTCTTCTTCTCTGCTTTGGAGCCTGGTTCACCTGGATGTGAGTGATCTTCAACTTGGAAACATCCAAGCCCTTGGCCTCAGCGTTAGACTGAGCGTTCTTCAACAAGTCCTGGACGTAGTTGATGGACTTGGTTGGCCATCTGGCCTTCTGGACACCCCACTCCTTACCCTGGGCGGTTCTGCCGATGGAGGAGTTGAATCTTCTGAATGGAATGGCTCTCTTGTGGGCCAAGACGTCTTCCAAGTACTTCTGGGCGATCTCCAAGTTCCAACCGGAAACAGCCTGAGCGGTCTCTCTGGTGTTTTTGAAGGACACTCTCAAGTAGGCACCACGAGCAGAAGCGGACTTAGCTGGGTTAACTGGGGTAGCAGCGTAACGGACCATTGTAGATGTTGGGAAGAGAAGTTTACTGAGAAGATGAAATTTTTTCTGGGTGGTGAGCGCCTGCGGTGAGTGCAGGAAGTGCACGCGAGGGTCCAGCCCTACCCGAGCGCACGTGATGCAACCCGCTGGTTTTGCACCCCAGTGCGGGAGCCCTTGAACACCGAGCTGCAGTTGGGCCCATTTTTGGTGCATAATTGCGTGGAGATAACAGGGGTGTTTAAATATTCTGGCGCTCGTGGGGATTTCTTTTGCGATGGTGCTAACCGCGCGGCTATGGCCCGGTCTAGATCTGCAGAAATCACATATATAGAGGGGCCCCGCTCCGTTCGAAGGGGGAAGTAAGCTATCGTAGCCTCTAAGTCCATAGGCCCATAAATTGGCTCCAGCATTGTGCGTCACTTGCCCTGCCTAGCGAAAGTGAGGAGTTGGCCCGAGTACATGCAAATCGTCAAGCATGCGTCCGGTGGCCGCCACTCGATCCGGCGGGCCACCGATGGTCCGTTTTGTGGGAATTTTGGGTGTTTTTGTTTCTACTTTTCGAATTCTAATTATCTGACGAGGAAGTTGGTGGTGTTGCCGCCATCAAGAGACAAAATTTGCAGAGTAAAGACGCCCCTTAAGGCGGGGCCGCTCCTCCTCCCACTGGCGGTGTTGCGTCACGCAGACAATCGGCCGTCACATAACCCGTTGCGGCTTCTAGTTTCACCCTGCCGAGCAGTCCAAGAGTGCATCCGTTTTTAGTTTACCGTGCATCGTGATCGTATAATGTGGCGGTTTCTTTTTCCCGATATTTTGTCGGTTGAATTCGGTGCTTCTTGTTTTTGCTTCGGTCTGGGTCCAATTTCTTCATGGCACAAGCTGTCTCCCATTTGCAGTCCGGCACCTGCCGGGGCCCAACTGGGAAACCCCCAAGTGGCGTGCGCACGACCTGCGGTTTGAGGGCGGAAATTTAAAAACAATTGCTGGGTGTATTTTCCACATTAACTCCCATCAAGCCTCTGTGTGGTTTCCCGCCAGTGTCTCAAATTATCAAAAGTTGACTTTTCCACGCGGGACGGCGCCTTTCTTTAATTTTGTGTACGTGCATTGACCTTCCCTGCTAGCGAGCCACCCCGTTGGGTTTCCCCTGACCCTTCCTCCTATTTCCCCCGGCCCGTGTCTACACTTGGTGCACCATCCACACTGCACGAAGCGGGCGTGTTTCTATCTTAATCCCCCACAAATCAACTTGCCAATCCCATTGCAAGCGCCAATTGCCCGTGCCAACCCTGCTAATCACTGGTTACCTCCGCTTCTGTCTTCACAATGTCCGACGCTGAGAAACTCGCCAGTCTACTGCCAGACGCGCCCATTGACAACACCGACTCCAACGAAAACGGCTCGCCGGCTTTGTACGACATGGACTTGGACATCCCTACCGGGGACGAGCCCGATGTCAACGGCGGCGACTTGTTGGACCTCAACACAGACGCGCCTGACCAACACGAGTTATCTGAGCTCGGCGACGACTTGGACCTTCCGGGTTCACCCGAGCCTGCGAATGATTCCGAAAGCGACAAACTCGATACTGTCGACCACCCTGCTGGCGACAACTTGGAGCAGCCTGACGATGCTATGGATGTCGACGCCGACAAAGCTGACAGCGAAGAGGTCGTACCAGAAACCGTCAAGGAGGAGCAAGCTGAAACATCTGAGCATGATTCTGCTGAAGAACTGGCTGCATCCAACGACAAGTCTGAACTGACGAAACCATCGGAAATCGCCGTGGCTAACGACGAGCAGGAACTGAAGTCGTCCGAGATCGCTGAGAGTCAACTGGAAGACAAAGATGCTCCCAAAAGCCGAAGGCCCACGCCCAAGATTTCCGGTGATGATGAGGATGCCGACGAAGACGTTGGTGTAAAGAAAGAGTCGGTCGAGGACCAATTGTCTGACGCGCAGGTCGAGGACGCTGAGCCTTTAGATGGCCAAGGTCCAATCGACGTTGACGTTGACGATAAGACCAGAATCCGTCAAACACATGCAATTGTGGTACCCTCGTACGCGAGCTGGTTTAACATGAACATGATTCATCAAATCGAGAGAGACTCTCTTCCGGAGTTCTTCAACTCTTCTCATCCATCCAAGTCCCCCAAGATCTACGCCAATTACAGAAATTTCATGGTGAACGCCTACAGACTTAACCCGAACGAGTACCTTACACTCACGTCGTGTCGGAGAAACTTGGTTGGCGATGTGGGCACCTTGATGAGGGTACACAGGTTTTTGAACAAGTGGGGACTCATCAATTATCAGGTCAACCCACAGTTCAAGCCTGCCTACGCTCTAGAAAAATTGCCTAACGGTTCCCTGGTTGGACTTCCATACACCGGCGAGTTCCATGTGCAATACGATACGCCTCGTGGCCTCTTTCCGTTCGAGACATACAAACCCAGCTCAGATAATATCAATGTTGACAAATTGAAGAAGTTGATCGACGCGAAAAGTTTCATGAACGGTGTTGCCGGCTCTCACGAAGAGGACTCGGCCGAGACCTCCGAGCCACTTGCCAAGAAGCAAAAGCTCTCTGAAGACGACTGGTCGCCTGAGGAACTTGCTCATTTGCTTATTGGCGTACAAAAGCATAAGAACGATTGGTACAAAATTGCTAAGATTGTGGGTGGCGCTAGAACGCCACAGGATTGTGTTCTCAAATTCCTAAGACTCCCAATCGAAGATAAATTCAACGAAGTGAGCGATAAGGATTTGGGCATCTTGAAATTTGCACCCAACTTCCCAGTCATTTCTGCGGACAATCCGGTCATTAGCAATTTGATATTCATGACCAACTTGGTGGATAGTGAAGTGGTGAAAGCGGCCAGCGTCAAAGCTTCCAAGGCGATCGATGAAGAATTGTACAAGCGCGTGGAGGAGGTCTACGGCAAGACCGAGACAAAAGAAGCCACAGAGAAGAAAGAGGATACCAAGGAAGAAGCCGAGAAAGGTGAAGCCAAGGAAGACACCGCAGAAAGTAATGGCAATGGCGAGAGTCCGGCAGCCAAGCGTTCTGAAGTCGACAGTGCCATCAAGAAAGAGTTTGAGACAGAATCAAGTTCGGACTTACTTGGAGATGCAGCCACTGCAGTCTTCGGTTCAGTGGCTGCCCGCAGTCATCTTTTCGCAAACTACGAGGAAAGAGAGATGCTGAGACTCACTACCACTATTCTCAATCAAGAGTTGAACAAGGTGGACGTGAAGATCAAGAAGATCAACGAACTCGAGAAGATCTATCAACGAGAGAGACAGAACCTTGCTCAGCAACAGAGCGAGATCTTCATCGACCGGCTCGCGTTGACTAGATCTACTGTCAACATCACCAAGAAATTGGACGAGGCTGTCTCTGCTCTCAAGTCGACGAAAGAAAAGGACAGCTCGCTTTCTACAGAGCAGCTTGACAACATTGCAAGCCTCATCTCGGACGCACAGTCGTTACTATTCAAACCAACAAAGCTGACCTTTGTTGAGGACGAGAAGGCTGCTGCTGAAGTGCCTGCCACTAGTGAAGCTGTGGCGTCGGCCAAGTCGGAGACAATCGTGAAGCCTTTGTCTGTTGAAACTCCACAGGCATTCAAGGTGTGGGTGCCCTAGGCCAGTATGCTGTATCATACCACATTCGTGACGGCATTGCGTGCCCGGATTTTCCCCAAAATTTGTGGTTGAGGGATCGCGTCTCACGATGAATCTGTATAATAATAAATGTACGCATAGACTTGCCTGAGCGCTTTGTTATGTCCAGGAGCACCTCCACATACTATCAACTCTAGTTATTACCGGCTACCCAGAAGATGTCCAACGAAGAATTTTTCGATGGATTAGAGGCAGAAAGCTATAATGAGCTGCGAGAAGAAGATACCATGATACCAGAGCATCTGAATTTCCAAGATATTCACGTTGAAAATGGGCACACTTTCGAGGAATTGGGCAGTGAAGATGAAATGGAACAAGCATCGGAAATCTCGCAAGATTTGGACGATAAAGACATAATAGAGGTGGGAAGCGATGAAATTGATGACGAAATGCACCCCGAACTGCAACTTGACGAGTCTGGTGACGAGCAACCCAATGAAGAAACCTCAAGGCTAGACGAGCAATCAAGTCACATTAGCGAGGACGAAACCACGAGGAAACTGTCATTGGAGATCATAGAAGTGGACTCTGAGCCTGAGAACGGTGAATTAAACTCGGAATATGAGCGGTTGGACAGTTTGAGCGGGAATGGAGGCAACAATGCTGGTCACAACGATTCAGATCTGGAGAGAGACCACGCAAACGTGGAGTTGGACAGCGAGGAGGAAATCGAGAACCTCGAGGAGCAGTACACTGAGGATGCAGAAAAGAAAGAGATTGCGGTGCTAGGTCCCGAAGTCAGAGAGAGTGTATCACTCGATTCACACTCAGACCTCTCTGAGGAGGATGAGCCAGAAGAAGGAGAAGAGGAAAGGGAGGAAGGAGAAGACGAAGCAGAAGTCCAAAACGAGGAAGCAGAAGAGGAAAAAGAGGAAGAAGAGATGGCAGAGCTGCCGAATGTCCAACAACTGCAAGATTCAAACAGCCGAGTGGATATTGCAACCGAAACCACCTCCACGTCATTGGACACCACCAGTGTGCCTGCTTTTATCTGCATATGCGGCGACGAGTTCCTACTAACGCCTTTTTTCGAGCCCTGCAACTACAAGTTGGAGGATATGATCTCTCTCTTCAGCGTGGACGAAGTCACGGGCAAAACCCTCGAGCAGTTGTTCCAGCTACTTCGCGGCAACGGTGACTTAATCGACGCATACAACTTCAACGTGGAGGACGAGCTCCGCCTAGATATCCCCGAGTTGGGACTCTCTGTCACCGAGGACAATGTGTTCACGCGAGAAATGAAGCTTGACGACATTATTGGGTGTTTCCATGCGTTGAGGCAGAACAGTCATGAGGCAGGCGAGGAAAACGTTCCAGACAAGCTCACGGTGTTGGTTTCGATGCAGCAGCGGTTTGCATCCCGATATGGGAGGTTGCAGAAGCTCGCTAGTGAGCAGGGTACGTTTGGGCAGGTGAGGGGCACTCAGCTTGAGCAGGAAGTGGGGCCGGTGACGAAAAAGCGGAAGCTCAGCACTTGAAGGAAGGAAGGTTGGTGTGTGAGGTTTTTGAGAAGGGAATTTGAAGTTACTGGGAGTGCGTTGCTGTCTTGGAAGTACGTTATAGTCATGGATATGAGGTTTCTTCATGGAAATATGTTACTGTCATGCAAATAGAGATTAATGTCATGATACAAGGTTCCTTCATACGTTACTGTCATGGAAATACATTACCGTCATGGAAATACATTACTGTCATGGAAATACATTACTGTCATGGAAATGTGACGTTACATTCAATACGACATTACTCTCCGATGATATCTGTTGATGCTAGTGAGGCTCGTGTCTTCTAATAGAAATACCACCGCCTCAGTTGATCACCCCGCTGTCCCGAAGACGCATGTAAAGGTCTGGATCAAGGTACTTCTGCAAGTTGGGCTCGCCACTGAGACCCTTTCTTCTTCGTGTCTTCATGACAAAATCTCGAGCCAACGAATTCCTCGGAACAGGCTTCATGGCAGGAAGTGCACAGTCCTGGTCCATGGGATCGCCCGGCACTATGTCCCATCGTGCAAACTCGAGCGTTCCAAACGCCTGGCCCTGGGTATAGAGCCTCAAGTCTGTGTCGAGACCAACCGAGTCGATCACCGGGACGTATCCTTCCATTTCGTAGAGCGGGGTGGCAGCCACCGGTGTTTCCGACACAATCCACCCTCTTCTGCGGCCCAAGATGTTGTGGACGGCGTCCTGGCTCTTGTACGTGCACACAACGTTGACTCTGTAGGTTGGTTCCATCAACTTGGGCGTAGCGGTGAGAAAACCGGTGTGCACGGCGTTTCTTGTGATGGGGATGAGGTGGCTGCTTGCAGAGGCGAGTTTCGACCCGGAAAGAACCGCGTCCAAGATCTTGAACTTGGTGTTGCGGATGGGCTCATCGCAAAGTGGGCCCTCGGCAATTGCCAACTGAAACCCGGCGCACATCAACTCTTTGCTGGCCACCAAGGCGTTTTTGTCGGTTTCGCCCTCCAAGGTGTCGTCCAAGAGCATCGACGGCGAATTCAAGTCCAGGGGACCGAAACTCCACACCGATCTGGCTGCCAATGCGTCCCAGCCAAATTCTGTTCTCAATACCTTGGCGGTGGTCTTTTGCGGGCGGGCCAAGGAGATTTTCCCGGCCTCGATGGCCATGCTGAGCTTTTTATCGTTGACAGGCTCCGCGGTGATCGAAACCAGGGTCTTTTTGTTGACGCCATAGGTGGTGATCTTGGTGACCGACCTCTCGCTGCACGTCTCGCTGAATTTCGTCATGGGGTCGCTCACTTTGATCAGCAAGTACTCGTCGGCGATGAAGCGGAGGTCGTGGAGAAAACAGTCGAGGTATAGCTCGCCGGGAGCCAAGATGACGTGCTCTCCACTTTCCTCGACCCTGACCACGGCAGAAACGTACGCTTTGCTCAAAATTCTGAGCGCCTCAACGAGTTTCGGAAGCTCCCGCGGGTGCTCGGGCTCCACCGCCACCTTATACACGGACTTGTGCCCGCACCTGGTGTAGTGGATGGGCACCAAGTGAGATTTGGGCGTTTTGGCTCCGAAAACCGTGCACGTCTTCTCTATGGCCAGCGAGATCCCCGAAACGAGCGCCACGTTGCCCGCAGTCACCTCCTCCACTGGGATTTTGTATCTTCCACCCGGCACAAACAAGCTGGTGACGTTGGCAGTGGACTCAGTTTGGGTATTTGAGCCACTGACTAATCTCACCTCAGACCCCACCGCCAACGTGCCCAGATACACGCGGACCACGGCAAGATGCGATTTTTTGTCGGAATCAAGGACCAATTTGACCACTTCGGCGACCAACGTGTCGTTGGGAAGCTCGTTGGTGTTGATTCCTCGCGCTGCTAGCTTTGAGGGCAACTCCGAGCGAGGATCCGGGATTGTCGCCACAATCAGACCGGCAAAGACGGTTGTGGTGTCGAAAACAAGCCCAAACACATCGCGGAGCAACGTCTGTGGGTCCTGCTTGCGAGAAGACTTGGGTAGGCTCACTCCGAAATTGTCCCATAGTAAAGCCGAAAGCACCAATCCGTCTGGGTCGGACGTTATCGAGTACGTCACCAACTTGTAGATCGGGCCGAGCACGAGATGCTCGAAGGTGCGTGTGGTTCCTTTTTCGTTGCCAGTGTATTTTCTGAAGCGTTTGGAGGTGGTGTCGTAGCAGAAGTCCCCCCAGAGCAACTTCTCCAATTGCGCCACCGACAACCTGGAATTTGCGCCAAATTTGCGCTCGTACACCTCAGCAAACGTGTGGAGGGTGAAACACGCCAGTAGCGTCGTCAGCGCAAACACAACGTTGTTATTAAGTGGACTCACGAGCTTTTCGTGACTGTAGGTGGCCGCGTACTCGTGGTGGTGAACGAAAGCATTGATGTCGTCCAAAACGTACCTGACCTTGTGGTAGAAGTCTGGAGGGGGCAACCGGAGCTCGAGAATGAGTCGGTCGAACTTGTTGAGCACCACTGTGAACGGTAGGTTCCTTTTGAGCAAAAGCGAAACGACCCGCTTGTCGCGCTTCGTGAATCCTTCCAAAACGTCTAGCACCAACACGGCACCTTCCACGGCATTCAAACACGTCTCGATTTCGTCGTGGAAATCCGGGTGGCCAGGACAGTCGGCCACGTTCAACACGTAAGACCGGTCTCTCGAGTCCAGCACGAAAAGAGAGGCAAATTTGGCGCCAATGGTGAGTCCACGCTCGACTTCAAGCTTGTGGGTGTCCAAGTACCGCAACGGCTTGAACTCTTGCAACTCTTTCTTGGCTGCTGATATCCCGGTATGGGTCTGCTGTACTATCAAGTCAATGAGGCTGGTTTTGCCCGTGTGCAAGTTGCCAACAAAAGCAACGTTCCGTATTCTCTCAGGGAGGTCTTTGCAGAGTTGTGCCATGTATTCCCGCGAGTAGGTGACCTCGGGTAAGTCGTCCAGGTTGTACTCGACAAACAACTTGTGGTCCTCGGCTGTTTTGATCACGGGCTCGTCTTTGCCTTCCGCCAACGGGTTGACTAGTATGGTTTCTGCGTCGCCAAACGTCTGCGAGAGCGAATTGCTGATTGCAAGCGAATTGGCGTGTGTTTCAGGGACGTCTTCCATGTGGACGTCTGTTTCGATGTCTTGCAGTAATTCTCCATCAAATTTTGCGTTTTCGCTACCGTTTTCACGGGTTTCGGGTTCTGCGTCCGAGCCCGAGCCGATGTAATTGCCAAACTCATCGTACTCGTCGTCGCTGTCCATGGTGGGTGGTTGTGGATTATTTCAATGATGAGATGAAGCTATGGTGCACGTCCTGCACGTCGCACACCGTAGTAGACTTCACTTCACTCATACATGCCTATGAAAAGTTTACAGTGTTCAAGTATAGAACGTTTCCGTTGCTAGCATTGAGATACTATTATCCCTTGCAGTGACCCGAGCGACATAAAAGTCTTGCAATTAATCAGCTGCCGACGACTGGTCATTCTTCAGTCATCTCTATATTACAGTAATACCATTCACAGAACGGGTATTTGGAGAGACCTTCAACATCGAAAGTAGAGACGGTCTCAACCTGGAAGAGTCCTATTAATATCCTCCTAGCCCCATCACGACAAAGTTTGGTACTTTCTCAACTCGGTCAACAACGTCTTCAATTGAACGTCTGTGACCTTGTGGCCCAAACTGGGGATCAAGGATCTGGCCTCCTCAGCGTCCTCACACTCCAAATTGCCCAATTGCGCCAACTCAAACGGATGCAAAGGCTCGGACGCCTGGCTGCTGAAATCGTTCAAAAGCTTCTCGACAGTTTCGGTTGACGAGGCGTTTTTGAAGCGGCTAAACGTCGACAAGTAGTTCAAGGTCTTGTGCACAATCTCGTTGGAGTTGGGCCCCGCAAGCTCGATGTTGGCGATTTCGTCTTCGCGCTGGTTCTCCTCGTCTTCGTCATCACCGAAATCTTTATTGTCGCTTTTGTTTTTTCTTTCCTTCAATGCCGCACGGATCAAGAGTCTAGCCTCGGCCAAGTTCAATGCAATAAGCTGCTCGGTTTCTCCGGAGTTTGTGATTTGCTTGAGTTGGAACTCTGGCCCTAGTTTCAAGCTTGCAGCGTTTTCTTCGTCGTCAATGTTCTGGGACTTTGGCTTTCTCCTTCTCACCCCAAGGGCACTTGTACTCACATTCATATTGTCTAATGCGAGATTGTGGAAGTTATTTGGTGAAAGGGCTAATGTGATAACCGCGGGTGGCTAGTTTACCTTACGAGGTACACTTTTCATTTGAAGTTGGGCGCAACATATTGTGCGCGCACGACCATCAAATTTCGAGGATGCATGGATGTTTCTCCACATGTATGTGTTTTTGTTTCAAGAGTAAATTCACCGTGTCCAAAATGTGTTTTGTCATGAAATTAATATGCAACGACCCATTCAAGGATCAGCCCGTGCTTCCATCCATTTTGAGCGGATCGGCGGAAGAATTAGTCAGCAATGACGATGTCGAGGACTTCTCCAGGTAGGATGTAGTGTCATTCACAAATGGATGTTTGAGAGCTTCTTGCGGTGTAAGTCTCTCAAGTGGATTAAGGTTGAGAACCTTGGTGAGGAAGTCGATAAGATGATTTCTGTCCTTGTACTCCTTGTCGATCATGGCCTGTGTCATTTTGCGCGACGGCATTTTGTAGTTCATGACAATATCCTTGAGCAATCTGTGGTTGAAGTAGTTTTTGTTTGGCAGCACTGCTTTGGAGAGATCTTCCTTTCCCTTTGAAGTTCGAACGTATTCCAAATACTCGTCATGTGTTTTCAACTGGTAAGTGGGCTTCGCACTGCTTTCATCAGCAGGAATTTTGTTGAAGTAGTTGAGCGAGTTGCGGCCCACCTCGATCATGTGGCGCGGAGGATTGCCCAACATGTCGACAATTTTGTATATCTGATTGAACTCCAGCGATCCCGGAAACATAGGCAAGCCCAAAAACAACTCTCCGACGATGCAACCAAGAGACCACATATCAATCAGTTCTGTATAAGGCAAGCCCAAAATCACTTCAGGAGATCTGTAAAACCGCGATTGAATGTATGAGTAAATGGTTCGTCGCGTAAAGCAGGCACTTCCAAAATCAATCACTTTGATCTCTGGTTTATCAGGCTGACAAAGCAATATATTTTCAGGTTTTAGGTCGCAATGGATCATCTGGAAGCCCTTGAGTTGTGCGCAAGCGTCTAATAACTGCCGAGTGAGCGACTTGACCAATTTCATTGAAAGCCCATGGAACTGATTCTGCTTGATGAGCTCATAAAGATTCAGGCCCAAAATCTCGAAGACGAGACAGAGATGCTCACGATGCATGAAAGTGTCTAGAAGACGAATAAAGCTGTTGCTCCGACTGTTTTGATTAAGAAACTCCAAGAGTTTCACCTCTGACAAGGACTGGTTCAAGTACGCTGGTTTTGACTTCACCACTTTCACGGCAACAATCAGCTGATTGGCCAAGTTTTGGCACTTTACCACTTGTCCAAAGGTGCCGGAGCCCAAAAGATCGAGAACAACGTACTTGCGGCCCTCTTCCTGGCCCAAAATATCATTCACATACAAGATGTAGTCGCTGTCCTCGTTGTCGCAGCCGTTGTTGAACTTTGGCTCCGAGGGCTTCGTCAAAACACGCTTCGGATTCGTTGTCTTCAGGTAGCGGAACTTCTGAGGCTGGCACATGGCGTACAGCTCAGTCAAGTACACCGAAAGCGCATTCACCGGCGAAATGTGCATCAGATTCACTGACCGCCGGCGGTACTTTGGTTGGTGATGGGTGCGTGGATTGAGATCACTCTTGCTGTGAACACGAATTGCCCGAGGAACTCGTCTTGTTTGCAGCGCAGCAACCGGTGCCGAGTAGAGGGGAGCGGCAATTGGGCTCTGTCCCACACGAGCATTGAGGTACTGCGATGCGAGTGAGCTCGGCTGGTACGCAGGGGCACCTATTGCCACTGAAGAGCGGCGAGCCATGGATGCGCTGGAATTGTTGCCAGCATTAGCGCCGATATGACCAGGGGCACCATTTGGCGGTAGCATCTGACCCTGGGCGGCGACATTTGCGGCAGCATCACCTTGGAATGGGTTGTTGTAGGGATTATACATCGACCCGTCCACTGCGGCAGACATGCGGCGGTCGGGGAATTGGTTGAGCAGCACTTCCTGGTTGGTGTAGTAATGTGTGAAGGGATTGTCAGATCTTGTCGGCGGGTTGATGTAGTTGCCCGCAGACGCAAGCTGCGCCGCGTTCTCATATGTTGTAGGTAGCTGATTCGTGAAAGACTGTTTTTTTGAGGCAAGGAGCGCCATTTGCGGCGACGAAAGCTGGTGATTCAGTGGCTTCATGGTTGCCTGACCCCCGTACCACGGGTTGCGGAAACCCGGAGCCAGGGCCTGGTTTTGCTGCTGCTGCAACGCAGCGCTCGTTAGCTCTGGCGACGTCTGGTCGTCGAGCTGGGTGTTTTGCGGCCAAGCATTGGCCGGCGGGTCGGGGCGGTTATACGAGTAGTTGTAAGACATCAAGCGGCAATTAGCAGCGGAATTATCGAGCCCAAACGATTATTGCAAAGATGGGAGTGCAATGCGACAAAGGGAAGCGTTCATGGAAATCCCAATTCCGGATAACAGGGGGAGCTGCAAGGTAGTGGCGGTAAAGTGGGTGGAGGTGGAGGCGTGAGCAAGGTTCTGGTGATAGTTTGTGTGGCCCTGCACATAGCTGGCGATAATCGCCAGGAAGAAAAACGGGGTCAATGATCCGGGCAGACCGCGCGGGGGAACTGGGGTATATATATTTTTCGAGTCCCCTTTTTGCAGCAAAAATGGAAACAACTTGTTTCTTTCTTCCTCTAGTATTCGTTTTTGCCAGTTGTAACCGGAGATTTGCGCTAATCGCTGTGGCATGTACCTGCACACCGCCAGGCGAGGCTGGCCCCACCGACGATCAGATAATAAGGCGTCCAATCAGTAGGTGTATTGGAGCCGTCAACGAAGCTCAAGCACAACAGCATATTCAGTGATTTATTTTCGCTTTTTTCAAGAGGCAACCGCCGCAAAAGAGCCGAGGAGTGTGGTGTTGCGGAGCGCCAAAACATCCGTTGTCTCGAATCCGTAAGTGCGGTAACTTCTAGCCCGCTTTGCAGTGGGAAATTGGCGGCAACAACAAGGGCGTCCACAAAAGGGTGTTTCAAGTGAAATCGGCAGGGAGGTAAAACAAGCGGCAAAATTGGGGTTTTTGCACCTCTGTAACGGCAGGTTGGCGGTCCCCTTGCTGCAAAAGCTGGAATATCACACCATCCAATTTGATCCCTGGGGCGGGTATCGAGAAGCATGATCGGTGGCCGGACTTTTGATTTGATTAGCAACATGCTGGGACCTCTGAAACTTCAGACCGGGTTGGCGTTTTATTTGACATCAGTTTTCTCACGGGTATAAGGCTATCTCGCTCTCTTCACCCCTTGGTGTTTCCCACCTTCTCAGGTTCTAGACCAAGTCCACATTCGCCTCACCACATCAATTCACCGCAATTCCCACAAAAAGTCTCCGATCATCAAGGGAACACTCGCCCATTTCGTCTTGTTTTATTTTCTGCTCCCCGGTCTCCCTTGTTCCCGCCTGTCTGTGTGGTTGTCCTTTGTTGTATACCTTATTTTGCACCCGAAGCAATTTTGGGCCCCGCGCACATGAACGTCGTCACCTCCCCACTATATAAGCCGCAGCCACCCTCCCCTCAATGTCCCCAATGATTGCGAAAGTTGTCAAGGCAATGTCGAATTCTTCTTGCCAGAGTGCCCGCCTGCGACTCCAGTTGACGTCTGCTCATCTACTGGCGCAGTTCTCCACCTCGTCCATCAATTCAACGTACGGGTCTGCCCAAGTCGGGCAAAAATACACTCAGACCTACAAAAACTACGGCGTGGACGTTGCCGGCAAAAAAGTGATTTCATACTTCCATGACATCCCGCTCGCGTTGGACATCGAACGGAAGACAGCCCAGATGGTGGTGGAAGTGCCTCGGTGGCTGAACGCCAAGTTCGAAATCAACACAAGTCTCCCAGGCAACCCGATTGTTCAGGATGTCAAGAAGGGGGAGGTGCGGTTTGTCCGCAACTTGTTCCCCTACCACGGATACATCCATAACTACGGCGCTTTCCCGCAAACGTGGGAGGACCCCACGGTGAAACATGATGTGGACGATTTGCTCGGAGATGGCGATCCCCTCGACTTGTGTGAAATCGGGTCCGAAGTGCTCCCGACAGGAGCAATCAAGACGGTGCGTATTTTGGGCTCGTTGGCCCTTGTGGACGACGGTGAGTTGGACTGGAAGGTGATTGTGGTCGATGTGAATGACGAATTGGCCCACGACGTGTTTGACATCCACGACGTGTTTGTCAAGTGCCCAGGACTTTTGGAGGCGACCAGAGAGTGGTTCCGTGACTATAAGCTTCCCGACGGGAAGCCCCAGAACAAGTTTGGCCTTAGTGGGGCATACAGGAACCTGAAGGACACAATTGAGACGATTGTTGAGTGCCACGAGGCGTGGAAGAAGTTGGTGGAAGGAAGATCTGACGCGAAGGGGTTTTCCATTGAGAATGTCACTGTTGCTGGCACACCAGGAAACTTGGAGAAGTTCGAGTTCAACGATTCGGTGTTGGGCAGCGAGATTGAGCCTGATGCGGCGATCCCCGCTGAGATCTCGCAGAGCCACTTCTGTTCTAAGTGATTAGAGGTGCGGCGAAAGTGAGAGCCGTTTGGAAGAAGTCCAAGATTGTTGGGCTGCAGCGTGTGAAGCACTACTTGTACATATATACTTGAGAATGGGTGAGGACTCATCTCAAGAGGGCGTGGGGCATTACTTCTGTGAGTTTCAAGCGCATGAGTGGATATGGCTGAAGAACTTTGTTGTGGAGCTCATGACTTCATGACCTGGCTTTTGCTGTATATACAGATGGATCTCGATTTACACCTTGAGCATACTTAATAAAAGACCGCCCAGAAGCAGGCCCACCAGATAAACCAGACCCGGCCATTGAAAGAAGCAAATAACAGCAATAGCAAAGCAAACAATAGCCAGTTTTGTTCCGCTTTTTTTTGAAAAAAAAAAAAAAAAATCGTAGCCCTCCACCATCGTCACCATCCGGTCGCAACTCCATAGTGTGCATACCAAAACAAGCATCGAAATTTTGATTCTCTCAACAACCCTCCGCCAATTCACAAAACCCCATGGAATTCCAGGCCGCCGAGCTCAAGCGCCCGCTCCGGCCTATGGAGCAAACAAGCTTATGGACTTTCTCCTCGGCATTGACGCTTTTGCAGACGATTCCTGAGGACTACATAAGTGACGCTCTAGACGAGTTTTTGATCCACAACAACGCCGTTTTGCTGGCCCCTGAGCCTTTTGCAAAGCGCCCAGATAGCAAGCCGGTCTCGGACTCCACCAAGGAGTTTACGTTGCGTGGCGTGCTCTACAGCGGCGTCACCAGTGAAAACATCAAGATGGCCCGCAAAATAGCCGCCCTCTGCCAAACAGACGAGTTGGAGACGCTCAGGGTGATTGTGCAGACCAAGGCCAGGGTGCCCGAGTACGAGCCGCTCAAAAAAAGCGAGTTGAACTCGCGGTTGCCCGACGAGGGCGCTGTGGTTGCTGAAAATCAGAAGGCGCTTTTTTACACACTGGCTCTCCTCACAGAGAGGCGGACGGTGCTTGCGCTTGCGTCCGAGTGCTTCAATAACAGGTACAATGACCAGTACCTGGTTGCCGTGCGCAACGTGGGCCAGGCGCTTGTGAGTGGGCCGGAGTTTGTGATCAGCGTGATTGACACTTTGGCGCAGCTTCTCGCGTTCTTGAGCAGAGAAACCGAGAATTCCGGCGAGTTGGACCAGCTTGTGTCAACGGAGAAGCTCCTTCTTGCCGTGGATCTCCTCAAGCTCTTGTGTGACATCCATGTGTCGCCAGACCACGTCAACAAGAAAGTGGTGAATGCGTGGTTCAAGCTTGCGCAGAAGCTGAACTTTGCCGTGGTGATCGGCCCCTACGTCTCTCAGAGAGAGTCATTCACGCTCGTTCAGGCGCTTTTCACCATTGTGTCGTTGGAACTCATGGACTTGAAATACGACTTTGCTCATCCAGATAATGCGCTGTACTTAGAGGACGGCGATGTTTTCACGCAAGTGAACGACGCCATTACGGGAAGGGACTCAAACTCCATCATTCGCTACGCATGGCTCATACTCGTGTACAAAAAGTCGATCATTTTGTCTGACGTGCCGAAAACCCAGCAGTCTTTCCTTTCGGTGGTGAGTGTGAAGACGACCCAATTGAGTCTTTCGTTTCTACAAGAAAACGTGGAGATCGCGCCCGTGTTCCAAGAGATCAGGGCGCTCAGCTCGTTTCTCAGGTTTGACGATGTTTACGGCGTCACCCTCACAAATTTGGTGACGGTAGCATTGCCGTTGCTCGTGGTCAATCCTGAAATCGCCGCGTGCATTGCCAAAGTGCTAATAGCGGCTCCTAACAGCTGTGTGGAAAGATTCTTTGATGATGAGTTTGCACAAAGCGCCATTGTGTTGGCGAGAGCTAAGTTTCCCTTGTTGATGTCGCCGTACCTCAATCTTGCCTCCATCAACGGCAATTTTGCATTGCACGAACTCACTGAGCTCAAGCTGTACATCTCTCTTTTCAACAGGCAAGATTTTGGTTCGAAGTACGACATCGACCTGGAAAACACCGACTTGGTGAAAGTGACAGATTTCATTGATCTTTTCCCTCCATACGAGCAAAACAACAAGCTCTCATTTGTCATTAATGCTGGAACGAAAGCAAAATTACTAAATACCGGTGATGACCTGAAGGTTCTCGTGAGTTTCCTTCACAACTATAATGGTTGGGCATTCTTGGGAAGAGTGTTGCAGAACATTTCTCGCGCGTTTGACATAAATGACGACGAGAAATTGGGCTCGCTCCTAGACATTGTGGACTTACTCGTTAGTGTTAGTACTACGGGCACTTCCGATGAGTTGTCAACGGTTTTGGAGTACATGTCGGCCTACACCGATGATTCGGACATCGTCGAGGTGCTTTTCCGCCTCTTTGAACAAGCATTGCATAACAGGAGCGTGGAATTATCTGAGAAACTACTCCAGGTATTCTCATACTTGACTCCTGTCATTTCCACCCGAATCTGGCCCTACTTATCGACTTCGTCGCTTCTCTCAAACAGAGGCAAGGAAGGATTTCTGTCGATCTTGTTTGGGTCGATCGAGATGGTTCGCGGTGACTACCGCTTCACGATCAACTTAGTGAAGTTTGTGTTCAGCTTGTCTGAGAACTGCTTGTCTGTTCACGATGACTACCCGATTGAGTCCAAGGGCGAAATCTTGGCGCGATTGATTGAGCATCTTTTGTTGGTCTTCGAGAGTTACAACACGTGCAAATTCAACGACGGACTCCAGAAGCTCGAATTGGGGCTTTTGATCTTGGATGTGTTCAGACAAACATTGGAGACCATCCATTGTATTGACCTCAATGTTCCAGCAACTCAGAAACCTACAAAGGTCTTTGCACGTGCTTCTGAGCGTATTCTTGATGCATTTTTGTTCACAAACTCGACTACCACCCGATCTGCATCGTCGATACTCCACATGATCGACTCTTTGGCCGCAACTTCCAATTTCTATGAAGCGATCGATGTTTCCGGTTACTTTGCCAAGTTGTGGATCAGATCAGCATTGAACTTCTCGAAACTTCTCGTTACGATCAGACTGGCTATCGACGCTCAACCGAGCCGCTACGAGAAGGAGTTATTCTCCAAATTGCCTAATCTCGTTCAGATTTACTCTCGCGGAGGCTCTTTCAGGAAGCCCATTCTCGACCTCATTACTGCATTGACCAATGGTAAATGGGAAAAAGAGCCAATGCCATCGATGTTATCCCATCTTGGAAGAGACAATTCCCGTATCTTTTTGCATTCTTTGGCTGTGGACTTAGACAACGCTTTCGATGATTACGCGATTAAAATCTCCATTTACGATCTTTTATGCGCTATCATGGAAGCAAATCAGCAGGGCCTTGCAGTGCTCTTTATCAGTGGGCGACACATTTTTGGAGAGTTCGGCAAGGAGAAGAAAGAAGAGGACGCAAACACTGTGTCCCTCCTTTCAATCTTGAAGAAAAACGTTAATGAGATCAAATATTATCCGGAAACGGTGACTGTTCATCTTCTTGATGCGATAGCATTGGCGTTCAACTCATGGACTACAACAAGAGATGGAGACAGTGATGTTGCGTTCGTTAAGGAGTTGGTGAGCATGTTAGGGTCGTTCAAGAAAACAGAAATCGAGAATGACAACTCGGAGTTGATTTTCTCGTCTTACCAATGCAAGCTTTATGCCAAGGTATCGGAGATTTTGTCGTTGGTTCTCTTCTCAACCAAAAACGAAAAGTGCAAACTGTCTATCACGGATTTACTTGGGAATGCAGACTTTTTGGAGAAACTCCCGCTGTTCTTCACAATCTTCAGCTACAAAAGTGGACTCTATGAGCAAGTGAATGCCCGATTTGAGGCCGCTTTTGCAGGCTCGAGACTCTCGCAATTTTCGGTAGCATTGCAAAAGAGAAATCGATTTGGTGTCAACGCTGTCTATGATCTCCTCTTGATGGACTCGCTATTCCAGAAGAACACACAATGGCCAGAGATCAGGCAGCAAGTCATCCGTTCCAGCGCCAACATCCAACTCTATAATGCCCAAGTTGCTCTCGCAAAGGCCATGGGCGCATTAGTCACGACATACTGCCGCAAAGCTGTCCTCGAAATTGGTCCTGGATACTTCAAATTTGCATCTCAGTTGTTGACTGTCAGCGGGCCTGACGACTCCTACACGAAAAGGTTCATCTCGCAACAATACCTCGAAAGAATTGAGCTCTCATTCTTGATTGCGTTCACCCTTAACGGCATCGAAACTTATAAGAAAGATCCATCACTCGCGCTCGACATAATCGAGTCATGTGGAGAGTTACTTGCCTCCTCCGCATTGAGCTTCGAGAAGCCAACAAAGGAGTTTACTTGCAAATCTTTGCTCCGGCTCATCTACGTGGCGCTTTCCATTTTGAAAGGAGATTTCGAACTTCTTTTGACACGCTTCAGTGTTCTTAGAGACGTGTTTAACTCTGTTGTTGCGAAAGGCACCAAAAACATCATCATCGAGCTCCAAAATGACGTGTATCTTTCGAGAACTGACAAGAAACACGTGTCGACGAATTTTGGAGACCGGCTTGACGACTTGAAGTTAATTCTTACCATCTTTAAGTCATTCCTTGCATTGAAAATCTCGTCATCACTTCAGGAAGAGCTCGCCGAATGCCTCGCCAGCCACGGCACCATTGACATTTTGCTTAGTCTCTACTCATTCTCGCACCTCATTTTGGTGAACGACGAACCGATTTTCGCCCAATTGAGCTTGATGTTTATCCAGCAGCTCCTCTCTGTTGACGTTCTCGCCGAGAAATTTGTTGGGTCGAACATGTTCATTGTCATTCGCGAGAGTGTCATATCGATTCCGCTCAGAAATGGCGGTGTCACGGTGGAGAATGCTCCTCAAATCCACAGAAACTGGGCCAACGGCATCTTGCCCATTTTGGTGGGCGCGTTGGCGAGAAATGGTATCGACAAGGAAATTTTCCTGACGCTTCGGGCGTTTTCAAAACAGATTGAATCTTGCATTGAGGGCTGGGCGAGAGACTCGTCGTCATTGCAGGTGTCGTCGGCAGCCACATGGGAAACGACGCAAATCATGTTCATCTACCGATTCTTGAGTGCTATGGCCAAATCCGAGGGGTATGTTGCAGTTGGATCCAGCGAGGTGGACATGCCGCTTTTGCCGGGGCTCGACACGCAGCAGAAACGAGACGATTTCGTCGACTACATCAACAACTTGCTCAAGCATCCGAAGTTCCTCTCGTCGCGGATTGTTGCCTCGACGCCAGAAGAGGCGGCCACGCTTGCATCTGGTGATGTTGCGTCGCAGGCGTTGGTAAGCTCGATCATTGAAGACATTGGCGAGCTCAAGGAGTTTCTCAATTGATGGCGGCATGGTCTCGGGCTCGAGAACGTTCAGATGAATGGAGCCAATTGCGGCAAGCACCCTCAATGAATCTGCAGCATCAGCAAACAAAACCACAGTCAAAACTAAATAGTCAGCTAAATACAGTCAGCTACAAATCAGCTACCAATCAGCTACCAGTCAACCAGTCAGCTTAAAATCAAATTCAGGCGAAGTGAAAAATCAAAGTTAGGTGAAGTGAAAAAAATCGTTCCCTGACATTTTCACGCCGCACCTCGTATATTCGCGATTGGCGAGCATACACCAACAAAAGTCAACTTGTTTCAAAAAAAAAAACACCAACTCCTCCCACAACCTCCACACATGTCCTTCTACGTGTCTGCGCCAGGGAAAGTCATTCTCTTTGGCGAGCACTCGGCCGTCTACGGAAAACCAGCAATAGCCGCTGCCCTAAGTCTCCGCGCTTACCTCCTAGTGGTCCCTAGTGAAAACCCAGACGAAATCGTGTTGGAATTCCCTGATATCAACCTCAAGCACCGGTGGAACGTTAGCAGTATTCCGTGGGAGGCGCTAGCGCCTCATTTGCCCGTCAACGAAGGGAAACCACAAACCACCGACGAGCTAGTGCCCGAGATCTTGGACCAGTTGGCGGACTTGCTCGCCGACACAGAAAGCAACCTCCACTACACGGCGTGCCGGTGTTTTCTCTACCTCTACGTGAACTTGTGCAAGCGGGCAGTCAGGGGTCACCATTTTTGCATCCGCCTGACCCTCCCGATTGGCGCTGGGCTTGGATCTTCGGCGTCTACAGCGGTTTGTCTCTCGACAGCGCTAGCACGTCTCGGCGGGCACGTATCCGTGCCCACGTTGAAGATTCACGACGTGAGCCCGCGCAAGGACACGCCCGACGCGCAGTTCATCGACGCGTGGTCGCTCATGGGCGAAAAGTGCTTCCACGGGAACCCGCTGGGAATCGACAACGCGGTGGCCACCCACGGCGGCGCAGTTTTGTACCAGCGGATGAAGGGCCCGGGCAACCCGTCGATGCGGACCAGCGTGCGCAATTTTGCAGCGTTGCGCTTGCTTTTGACCAACACAAAGGTGCCTCGCAGCACGGCGGAGTTGGTGGGCGGAGTGGCCCAGACCAACAGCAGGTTCCCCAAGACCGCCAGCGCCATTTTGGAGGCGATGGAGCACTTGGCCAACGACGCGTACCAGGTGTTGTTGCAGCCTGAGTTAGACAAGCGCGAGCTTGCGGCGTTGGTGAACATCAACCACGGGCTTTTGGTGGCGTTGGGGGTGTCGCATCCCAGCTTGGAGCAGATCAAGATCATCGCCGACTCCCACAAGATCGGCGCCACCAAATTGACCGGCGCGGGTGGCGGAGGGTGTGCCATCACGCTTTTGGACGAGTCCGTGGGGGAAAAAGAGTTACAACAGGTCGAGAAGGAGTTTGTGGCCAGTGGGTTTGAAACATTCACCACCATGTTGGGAGGGAAGGGTGTTGGCTTGCTTGAAGGAGAGGGCGAGCTCTTTTCGACGCAAAAGCTTGCGAATTTCGAGTCGAGAGACGAGATCGAGCACGCAGTCGGAGCCTCGAGCCTTGAGGGCTGGAGGTTCTGGTAGTTAATAGATGTCATATAGATGCTGCATTCCAAAGAGATGCTGCGTTACAAATAGATGTTGCATACCAATAGATGGTGCTGAGTTCCAAATAGATAATGCATTCCAAAGAGATGTTGCGTTCCAAATAGACGTTGCATTCCAAATAGATAATGCATTCCAATAGATGTTGCGTTCCAAGTAGACGTTGCATTCCAATAGCATACCAATAGATGTTGCATTCCTCGACAGGCGCAACGGGCACGCCCTGTGCTATGTACATGTCTAGCTGTCTAGATGCCTCTGTTGAACTCGACGTGGTCAATCTCGTCGCCGTTCTTGTCCTTCAACCCGTGGAACTTCGCTTCAACCGCCAGAGCAGGCAACACTCCACGCTGGGGGAACACAGCCAACGCAAATGGCAACGCCACCAACGACGTGGCGAAGATCAACCCGATGTTGGCCAACGTTTCAACAAACTTGGACTTGCCCTTGAGCAATCTTGTCTGCTGCAACTTGACGAGGAACAAGGGAGGCAACACCATGATCGGCGTGGCATTGATCACTCTGCTGGCGGCGGTCTCGCCAACTGCGTAGAAAGCAGCGGTTTTCGACGACCCCAATTCGTCGCCGTTCTTGTCGTAGACGGTGATTCCGTGCTTGAGCTCTTCGCTGCGCATCAAGAACACATTAGCAATACCCGCGGAAACAACGGCCGCAAAAGGCACCAACCGGCCCAACACAACCCTGGTGCTTGGCTGCAACGACTTCAAGCGTGGAACGATGGAGTTGAGCCCCAAGGCAACCGAGCACGACGCGGAAACCGCCAACGCGTAGTTCGTGGCGATTTGCTGCGTGGTCAACGGGTGTGACTTGTTGGCGTTCGAGATGTTGATGGCAACGTTCAATGACTGGTTGGCGATCTGCCAGAACAACGTGCCTGCCGTGCCCAACCCAGGCGTGAGCATACCGGCGGTGACCACCAAGTTGGACAACACACACGAGCTCATGCGGAAGGGCAACAACACGGTCTCGCCGGTGTCTGGGTGCAAGGTGGAGTCGAGCACTTTCTTGGCCTTCCACAACTGGGGCGTCATCGAGGGCACCACGCCGTTCTTGTAATCCCAGATTGCTCTTCTGGCGTTTTCAATGTCGTTGCTCGTGTTCAACAACATGGATGGGTCCGAGATGTCGGCGCAGTGGCGCACACGGCCGAAATATGTGGCCAAGTTATACTTGGAGTCCGGAAGTGGCACGGGGCCAGGGATCGACGAAGCCATATGGGAGGTGGTCGGATTACGATGGTTTTTTTTTCAGTCGCAGTCATAACCCGAGGGCACACGAGATCCGGGGGGGTCGAGACAGAAAGAAGAGGGGAAGAAAAACTTGCCAAGGGTTTGAGGGGGGATCGTGCCCTATTTATACTCCGCTTTTTCGCCCTTCCCCACTCTCTGAATTTATTTGCAGCCATTCTCTTGGTGCTCTTAACTAGGTGACTCCAACGTGTCCTGCAGGTATCGCCTCCTCCATCAACACTTGTTACTGCCATCATGTCAGTGATTGGGTTGGGCGTGGACATTGTGCGGGTGTCACGCATTTCGCGGCTATTGGCGGAGAAAACCGCGTCCAGGTTCCTTGCCCGTGTGCTTCATCCCTCGGAATTGCAAGTATACTCGCAACTTGAAAAGAGTCGAGGTGCTCAGTACGTGGCAGGCAGCTGGGCTGCCAAGGAGGCGTTGTTCAAAACTTTGGATCCCTCGGCGCAGCAGAGCTTCCAGTTTCGAGAGTGGTACCGGTTTTCCCGGGAAAAACGGCCGTTTATCCGTCGAGATGGCCTCGAATCGGACGATGAGTTCCTACTAAGTATCTCGCACGATGGAGATATGTTAGTGGCGACGGTGTTGCGCCAACGACTAGAGAAAATTGGATAGCAAAGAAAGCTGGTTAGATAGCTGGTTAGATAGCTGGTTAGATAGCTGGTTGGATAGCAAGGCAAAGCATACACGGGTAAAACCCAGCTAATGTCCACGTAACTGTATTGTTATCTATATTCTTGGCGATTTCCTCGCGTTTATTCCCACTCAACGGTGGCTGGAGGCTTGGAAGTGATGTCGTAGGTGACACGGGCCACGCCGTCAACCTCGTTGACGATTCTCGAAGCAACGTTCTTCAAGAAAGCAGCCTCGAAAACATACCAGTCGGCGGTCATGAAGTCCACCGTCTCAATGGCTCTCAAAGCAATAACCTGCTCGTAGGTTCTCTGGTCACCCATAACACCAACGGACTTGACAGGCAACAACGCAGCGAAAGCCTGCGAGATCTCTCTGTACAAGCCAGCCTTCTTGATCTCCTCAATGAAGATGGCGTCGGCCTCTCTAGCGATCTTGACCTGCTCCCTGGTGACCTCGCCCAACACTCTGATGGCCAAACCTGGACCAGGGAATGGGTGTCTCCACACCAAGTCAGTAGGAACGCCCAAAAGCTCACCCAAGTGACGCACCTCGTCCTTGAACAACTCTCTCAATGGCTCGATCAACTTCAACTTCATGTTGTCCAACAAACCTCCCACATTGTGGTGGGTCTTGATGGTCTGCGAAGGACCCTTGAAAGAGATCGACTCGATCACATCAGGGTACAAAGTACCTTGCAACAAGTACTCGATCTCCTGGCCGGAAGCAGGCTTGATCTTGGCAGCCTCGTCCTCGAAAACGTGGATAAAAGTGTTACCAATGATCTTTCTCTTCTTCTCAGGGTCAGTGACACCCTTCAATCTGCCCAAGAACAAGTCGGAAGCGTCAACAACAGTCAAGTTGATGCCCAAACCTTCGGTCAAGGTCTTGTACACGGTCTCGGTCTCGTTCTTTCTCATGACACCGTTGTCCACGTAGATGGCGTGGAAACGGTTGCCAATGGCCTCTTGCATGATCTTAGCACCGACAGTGGAGTCGACACCACCGGAAACAGCACCAATCACCTCAGCAGTTGGGCCAACCAACTTTCTAATTCTGGCGATCTCGGTGTCCACGAAGTTCTCCATCGACCAGTTGGTGTTGGCCTGACAGATGTCAACGGCGAAGTTCTTCAACAAAGTCTTACCGTTGACGGAGTGGGTGACCTCAGGGTGGAACTGGATACCGTAGATTGGGTCCTTCTCGTGGGCAATGGCACAGTAAGGAGAGTTGTTGGAAGTGGCCACGGTCTTGAAACCAGTTGGCAAAGCGTGCAACTTGTCACCGTGGGACATCCACACCTGGGAGTGGTCAACACCGTTGAAAAGAGGGCAGGACTTGTCCTCCACGTTCAAAGTGGCAGGGCCGTACTCTCTCTTGTCACCACGGCCAACACCCTTACCGTTGATCCAAGCCAACTCTTGCATACCGTAACAGATACCCAAGATTGGCACGTTCAACTTGAAGATGTCGTGGTCCACGTGAGGAGCATCCTCAGCGTATACGGAGTATGGGCCACCAGACAAAATGATACCCTTGGGCGTCCAGGACAACTCAGAGATTTTCTGGGTGCATGGGAGCATCTCAGCGTAGACATTGAACTCTCTCAATCTTCTGGTGATCAAGTGCGAGTATTGCGAGCCAAAGTCCAACACAAGGATGGTGTCGAACACTTTGGAAACCTCGACGGGGACATCTTCAACGGGAGCAGACATAATTAAGCGGGAGTAAACGGAGATTGCCCAGAAACCAGACTAGTGATGAGTGCGGGATGCACTAGGTTATATAAGGTCCTTTTTTTTTCGTGGCCATCGGCGAGGCCTGCACATACCGCGGGCGTCCCAGCGGCAGTTATTTGCAGCACACCCACCTAATTTCCCATTAGCAGGGGTTTACTACTTGTTTTTTCTTAGCATGCCGCCATTTAAAAGCGGAGCGAATGTTGCCCTTTATATGTTCGATCCAGATGTGAGAGGTTCTGCTGACTTTGGTGGAACTCAACCGAGGAATTTCTCCCTCACGCAATTGGTGCCGCGGCATGCCGCGGAGTCCCATGGGGTATTTGCACCCATATCGATCTGATTTGATCGCACCAATCTCAGTTTGTGTTCAGGGGTTAGGTGGTAACCAATAAGATCAGAGCGTGGATCGGCAAAGTTGGATAAGACAACTAGGTCGCAGAAAGTCATAAAGGTTGCGATCAGGAGTTAGTCACCACACTCAGTCAGAGTCAGTCACAGAGTCGGTCATAAAGTGAGTCAGAGAGTCGGTCGTCTTTAATCTTACAAGAGGAGTTTCAAGTCGCAGGATTCCACAAGTTTGCACTTTTGTCCTGGTTGAAACTAGAGATATAATTAAGGGAGTCGATTTGCTTGGAGGAGCCTTCGACTGAATTCACTTCTGTCTTAGGCGCCTATTTTCAACTTCAAGGGTCCATTGTTTACCACAAGCGCGTCTGTTTTTGTGAGCGGCTAAGAACTCAACATCTTCAAACGCTAACTACAACTACTGCAGCGTCGCCAACTTAATTGTCCCAATGAGATCGCTTCCTCCGCCGAGAAGAACACGCAAGCGAAACTGGCGACGATTCAAGCGGTTCCTTAGGCAGATCTTCACAAAAACGTACTGGGTGCCTAGACCAACGAAAAGCAATACGGTCTCATACATCTCACGGCCAGTAATTGCAACTACTGCCAGGCACGGAGTTCGGGTTGTTGGGTACTTGGCTCGGGGCCGCAAAATGGCCATGTGGGAGCTGATATAAGGAGGCTGTATGAGGAGCAAAACCGCTGGAACTGGCGGATAATGAGCCAACGTAGAAGAGAAATTTTCTAGAAGTGATAAGAGTATTGAGTTTGGCGCAGTTCTGTTGGTGTTTCAGAGCTGAGGTTCCAAAACTGCGTGTGACTGAAAACTGGAGTTGCTGCTCTTGAGTATTTTCGCCTGGGAAGTCGTAACACGCTCCCATGGACGACACAAGCAAATTCGTGTAAGCCCATTTGCCTCTCGCTTCGCTTTCTGTTATTGGTCTTTTGTCCTGGTGTGGCCGGGAATGGTTGCGAAAAGTCTGCCTGGCGCCATCCTGACCCACCACGCGAATCGACAATATGATTCAAAAGAGAAAAAAAAAAAAGAATAACGAAAAGTTGAACCAAGAGAAAAATCACGGAGGCACTAGCATTTGTCTTAGAAGCCGTTCTTCGATTGTTTCTATTGGAAGTGCTGTTCACGCCCAGCACCGATCTTCCTCATCGCGCACTGCCATCTCCGATAATCAGAGGGTCAACCGAAAAATCGAAACAAAAAACAAAAAGAAAGAGAAAAACTCGAATCTCTCAATCTGGAGACCTCGAGATTCTTCACATCCTTTTCCGTCCTGCTCAACTTGCCCATCGAGCTCTCGCGATTTTCTCACCTACTACCCCACGCTCGTTCCTCCATAGTGAAACTTTTTCTCATCTCATCTCTTCCACAACCATGTCAGAGTCCCAGGTCAAGGTCCGTTTCTTCACCAAAGAAGCCGACGAGTCGCTTCATACGTCTGATGCGCCGTTGTTTGTTCCCGTGTCTTTGAAAAGATACGGTCTTTCCGAGGTTGTCAACCACCTTTTACAAACTGAAGACCCGGTTCCATTCGACTTCCTAATTGATGGCGTGTTGTTGCGCTCGTCCGTCGAAGAGTACTTAACCAAGAACGGGTTAAGTTCGGAAACGTTCTTGAACATTGAGTACGCCCGTGCGGTGCTTCCTCCTTCGTTCTTGGCCTCTTTCAACAACGAAGACTGGGTTTCCAGCATCGACACCATCAACGCTTCTACTGCGGTGAAAATGCCAGGAATTTCTTCCGACGTGCCCCCACAGATCTTGGCAGGCTCTTATGACGGTGTGGTTAGAACATACAACATGTCTGGCCAGGTTGAAAAACAATACGTGGGCCATCTGGCGCCGGTGAGAGCAGTCAAGTGGGTTTACTCCAACCGCATTGTTTCCGGTGGAAATGACAGACAAATCAGATTGTGGAGAACAAGCGCTGCCGACCAAGATTTGGACGAGGTTTCCGAGGAGCCGGAATCGGCGAGAACTTTGGCTATCTTGGAGTACCACAAGGCCCCAGTGGTGGGTCTTGCAGTGAACCAATCCACTCACCGTATCTTGTCGGCTGGAAGTGACAACGTGGTTGGTTTCTGGTCGACTGTTCCTAAGGAAATGACCGTTGTTGAGCCGTTCGGCGGAGAAACTGCCGGTGCATCTTCAGCATCGAAGAAGAGACGGAAAATGGCGTTGAAAGACTCGCAAGTCAAGCACAGAGCACCTTTGTCGTTGTTGGAGGGCCACACCCAGCCCGTGGAGGGCGTGATCTTCGATGCTCGCGACTCCTCTGTGGGTTACTCTGCTTCGCAAGACCACACCATCAAGACGTGGGACTTGGTCACTTCCAGATGCGTTGACACGAGAACAACGGGCTACTCGCTTCTCTCGGTGCTCCAATTGCCCGACGTCAACCTTATTGCTTCTGGTTCCTCGGCCAGACACATCAACTTGCACGACCCTAGAACACAGAGTGGAGCCACGGAGAAACAGGCCATGAAACTCGTTGGCCACACGAATTTCGTCGTGGACCTTGCTGCGTGCCCCACCAACAGCAACATGTTTGCCTCCGCTTCGCATGACGGCAGCGTGAAAGTGTGGGACGTCAGAGCAGAAAAACCATTGTACACTATTGCCCGAGAGGCAGGTATGAAGGGCAAGGATAAGGTGTTTGGAGTGGCGTGGGACAAGGAAATTGGCATCGTCAGTGGTGGCGAGGACAAGAAGGTGCAGATCAACACGGGCAACAACATCGCCAACTAGCATAGACCGACTTTTGGTTGGAAAAATACAAGGCAGAAATGAAAAGTGTAAGAAGATGGCAATACATTCTTTTTTTGGTAGAATTCAGGCATTGCAGGTCGGCATTTGCTGGCCCGGTCTATGCTCTCTATTTGCTATGTACATGCGTTCTTTCGTTTCCTTTTTGGGCGCTGGTCCACATATTAAGCCCGTAGTACCCTTGCCACAAGCTCTCTTTGTCGGTGATGTAACCCAATACTCCGTTGTTGCAATATGGAGACGTTGGATTTGTCAAGGTATCCAACAAATCAATGTCAACCCACCCAATTTTCTTGCGGACCTGAGCGATTTCGTCGGCATTGAGCTCGACCTGCGCTGCGGTGCCGTACTTGAGCGGCCCAACATTGATCCAGTAGCCGTTCTTGACCGAGTTCCGGTTCAGCGGGCACGTGAGCTGGTTTATGACGTCAAAGTAGTCGATTAGGTTTTCTGCTGTGTCGATGAAAAACACAGAGACGACAACAACGTTCTTGAACGCTTCCTTGTTAGGGATCGAGAAGTACCGGAAGTCGTCGAGTACCACGTGCAAGTTTTCTGGCTTGGTCACTCCGTTGGGGATCGAAACTTGGCGAAACTGCGATTCCGTGTGGACATAATTTGAGCACGTGTGGATGTAAGGAGACAACTGGTGGTCCTCCCTAGGTTTAGCGTTGTCTTCAGCTTTTGGTTTCTCGTACACGAACTGGTGGCATGCGTGCATGAGTCCTGAGAACTCAACAGCATACACTGCGCCGTAGTTGCGGTGTTTCGCCACCTCATGCGCCACACGCCCCAATCCTGAGCCGGGCAACACCACACACGTGCTTTCTGCCTCGTCGGGCGGGATTATCTTGTCCAAGTGGTCGCGGATGTATGCTAGCATGGGCTCAATTTCAGACGACCCCTCCACGGACCAATCGCGGACAAAATGGCCCAAGGACTCGACCACGCGGTAATTGCTTGACGAGGTGTTCTGCAGCGGCAGTTTCAGTGCGTCGAAGTCCCTGTAACTGATGCCGTAGTGGGATTTCGTGGCGTCGACGATCTGGTTGAAAACAGCTTGGTTCCGGCCGATGTGGGTGTCGATCTTGCGGAGTTTCTTCGTGTAGCCAACCTCCTCGCAGAGCTTCTGCTGCCTCCACGACATAAGCTTGAACAACTTGCGGCGGCGCTCGTTGTAGGAGCGGGAATTCGCCTCGTACGAGTCCAACGACTTCAAAGCACTGAGTAGCTCGGACTTCGACGCGTCCAGCAAGCTTGTGTCGCCGAATTTGGCGTCATTCGAATCGCCAGAGCCCACAAAGTGGAAATTGCGCCGTGACACGCGGCGGTACCACCGGTCAGCACCCACTACCCCCTGCTGGAAGAAGTGAGTTCGGGAAAACATATTGGACGCCACAAACACCGCCGCCAACACCGGAACCGGGGAGTTTTGCGGAGTGACAAACTTGAGCGCGCTGTAGACGGTGGCAAAACACGCTAACAGGAGGAAAACAAGCTGGCGGTCAGGGAGATTATGGTCCATGTAGGAGAAGGTAGCACAGGCAGGTGGAGAGGCCAATCTGCAGGGCACTTGGGGGGAGAAATATGGAATGTAAAGGTGAGCACTTGAGCGTGTAATGGAAACGCACAAATCCAGGAAGAGGTTGTTGTTTTCCCCGGCGGCTAGGGGTTGAAGTTGGAGTTGAAGGTCAAAGTTGGAGTGGTGGGGGTGGGGTGCTATGTGCAGTGCGCTTACCTCCTTCTGGGGGAGCACAATCACTGGCTGGCCCTGAAGTTGAGAGCGGGAGAAATTTTCAGTTTACGAATGTGGGCGTGTGATTTCTGCACTTTGGCCCCTCAAACTCCAACTAGCACAAAGTGGCCCCCCCATTGCCTCCACATCGGGCATTTTGCTCAAACGCCAGCATGCAGGCACAACCACCCAAGGCTACAATTGCATTGACCCACCACAAAACCACGCCGACCCGCCCGAGAACTTGACGGCTAGCGTTTTTCCCAATTACTCTTTCCCGAATCACCAACGACCTCTGTTTTTCCGCCCGCAAAATGGACCAACCTCCCGAGTTGTGCCAGATCCTCTACTCAGAAGACTACAAGGCCACCATGGCCAGGTTACGTGAGCATTTGGAGAAGAAAATATACACCGAGGACGCCCTCAAGCTCACCGAGCAGGTGCTCGAGCTTTTGGCATCGCACTACACCACCTGGCAGTACCGGTACACCATTATCCGCCACTTGAACAAAAACCTCTTTGACGAGTTGGACTGGTGCGAGTTGGTGGCGCTCGACAACGAGAAAAACTATCAGATTTGGAACTACCGGCAGAGAATCATCGAGGACATCATGCGGGAGCCGGCCACGGCGGCGCAGTTTGAGTATCGGCGGGAATTCCCCATCTTGCGCATGATGCTCCAGCAGGACCTGAAAAACCACCATGTTTGGTCGTACCGCAAGTGGTTTGTGGAGCGGTTCGACCTCTACGACGACGACGACGAGCTAGATTTTGTTTCCGGTGCCATCGACGACGATTTGCGCAACAATAGCGCATGGACTCATCGGTACTTCCTTAAGGCGCACAGCAAGGCCGGATTCGGCGGCGAAACCGCGTACTGCCAGGCGAAAATCGACATTTGCCCGCAGAACGCGTCGAGCTGGAACTACTTGGCTGGTATTTACAAGAAAACGGGCGAAAGCTTGCGTGGTTTGAAGCAGTTCTGCCTTAAGTACGGAAACGTCGCCAACGACAAGATTGCCAGCAGTTACGCGGTGGAGATGTTGGCGTCGATTGCCGTGGAGGAGCACGATGTGTCTGGGGCCAGGGAACTCTACCGTTTGCTTGCAGAAAAGTACGACCCGATCCGGGCGAGCTACTGGCGCTACTTGGAGGGAAAGTTGGAGTGAGAAATGGAGTCAGGAAGTGGATGTGGAGTTTTGAGGACGAGTCTTGAGGTTCCAGCAGACGCAACAGATGTCAAGATGTCAAGATGTCAAGATGTCGACAGATGTCAAGATGTCGACAGATGTCAAGATGTCGACAGATGTCAAGATGTCGACAGATGTCAAGATGTCGACAGATGTCAAGATGTCGACAGATGTCAAGATGTCAACAGATGTCAACTCTGGAAGTGAGTTTCAGAGTGAGTCCCTCGACGTGAATTTCACAGTGATGTCAGATGCGAATCTCAGAGTGAGATCCAGAGTGAATTCACGGAAGGAAGGGTAAACTCACGGAAGGAACGGTAAACTCACGGAAGGAACAGTAACCTCACGAGGCGAAAGGTAACTCCGAGAGCCAACTCCGGTGCAGAATTTCAACCGTCTCTGTTAATCTGCAACGCAACCTCAAGTGGGCCCCAGAACACCGGTTACTTCTTCAAAACCCCCGTTTCGTGCGTGCTCGGGCCCATTCGGGCCATTTCCAGCCAATTTCACCCGTGCAAATCGCAACGCATTTCATATGGGCGCACCCCGTTATCGTCCTGTCTCGACTGACGCACCGAACATTTGTGTCAACCAGAACATTCCGTATCAGCTCCAGAAACTCTCTCTGCCTGAATGCACTGTTCCGGATCTCGTTGCCAACAATAAACCAAACTCCAGACCTGGTCATGGTGCCGCTCTCGTGAATGTGGCTCCCCCAATCTACTCGAAAATACACATCCCCCCAGTGCGTACTCAAAGCTACAATTTCACCCAATTCTACGACGCCCTTCCGCCCCAGAGCAAGCCCGATGGTCGCCAATCGCAAGGCGCAATCGTTTGCGTCCCCCACCGTGTTGCTGCATGGCTGCCAATCTAGTTCTGGATTTGGGCGACCAATATATGCGCAGAGGGCAACGTGGCCATTACCGAGGAAGAAAAAGGCGCAAGCCACTACAGAATACGGCATTGCAAGGTGGAGTTGGCTGTTGCGGTGTCGGGATTGGGTGGGTTTTCGTTTGGGCCAAGTGAAATTCGGGGTCGTCAGCAAAAATCTGGCCAATTTCACTTTCCAATACGCAGACCAGGCGAGGCCACGCATGGGCCACTGGCTCGGTAATGCACAAACCAGGACCATAAAGTGGGAGGCCAAGTTGGGGAAGATTTGGAGGTGGCTAGTTGCAGTTGTTGCCAATTAGTTGCCAATTAGAGTCGGAAATTGATGTTGGCTGGTTGGTGGCTGTTTGGTGGCTACAGCGCCGCCTTTTTGGAGTCCTGGCAATTACATCATCGCAGTGCATTGCCGGAAACCCACAATTAAGGTTTAGGAGGCGCGGGAACTCAAAATTCCCATTGCAAGTGCTCACGATTAAAAGACGAGTAGGTGCATAAGCAGTAGCAATCCAGGAACTCCTTCCCGAATAGGAAATGGGCGCCTGGAGGCGACGCCGCGCGGGGTATTTGCAGTCGTCGCTGAGGTACCAGGAACGCCATGGGAGTTGCCAGTTGATTTGGCAAAAAAAAATAGTGGTGGAAGGTGGAAAAAAGAATGGACGAGTCCGGAGTCGAACCGGAGACCTTTCGCATGCTAAGCGAACGCGCTACCAACTACGCCACACGCCCTGGGGAGAAGTGGTCCCTAGCAGGATCGAACTGCTGATCTTGGCGTTATTAGCACCACGCCTTAACCAACTGGGCCAAGGGACCGATTTCTGAAGGAGGAAGCCGGGACGATGACATAGCAGGGCAATCAGGGGTGCTCTTATGTGCAGTCCGGATGCTCGGGGTGCTCAGTTGCGGGTGCGGCTGAGATCCCCCCCGCCTTACTCAACAGCAGATACCACCCCCCGGTATCTGATGCATGTAGCCCGTTCACACTTGGCGGTGGCTTCAATCGGTTTCCCTTGTCGCAAAAAGAATTTCCCTTGTGAGTGCCGAAAGAACCTCGCCTGCTACTCTGCAATTGCATCGGAGTTCCGCTAAAAATGGTGGCCACCGCTCCCTACACCACTTGTTAGACATACAGTCCCCCATAAGCACGGCAGCATTAGGCGTAGGAGTGGATCTGGCTATAGCCCAAACTGGAGCGCGGTCTAGACCCGGCGGGTAAAAAAAGCCCGTTGTGCTTGGCACGGCATGCCGGCATGCATGATCGGGCCGCCGTCGACACCACCCATCTGGCAACGATCGACATACCGGCAGCCCGTCCACTGCAAGGGAATTAAGGGACGGCGCGCGAATCGGACAACATGCCACTCGCTTGGTGGAGGTTGGGTTTTCTCCCGCCGCGGACGCAGGCCACAATTGCGATCAACCTTGGGTGACACAAGCGTAGAATGGGGGCTTGGGCGGTTTGCCAGTGGCCACCTGCGGATGACGCTCGTAACGATTTCACGTTAACAACGGTGGCAGCCAACATCCGCGTCAATGCATGGCCCGGACTCAACCTTATGCTTGGGAGCTCCGACCACTTAGAGTAGGAGGCAGATATATGACTTGCATGAATGTCGACAAATTCAAGCAGGCGCTGGCGGCGCGCGACGTGCATGTAGACCGATTCACGCGCCGTCCGCGCCAACGCCCCAGCGGACATGATATTTTTTTTTTTTTTCTCGCACATCCGCTCACCCCCTGTGTGCAGGTGACAGACCTGCCATTCTACGTCTTACAAATCCGTACCCTGCTTGACCTCCACTATCCTACCCTTCTTCTTTCACCCCTACTGGTCTGCCGCCGTTTGTTCGCCGTTTGTTTATTCATTTTCCGCTCCCGCATACCTCGTTGTTTTCCCCCCGGCGCCCCGTTTTGCCCCCTACCCGCCCAATATTCCATCGTTTCGCAGTGGAAATCTCATGCCACCAGCGGTTACGCCACTAGCCCACTAATCCTCGAAAAAAACTCCACAATCCTCCTAGAATGAGCGGCCTCGGCATCTTGCTCGAAGAGTCCGAGTCTCCAGGCCCCCTGCGAGCCCATTTGGCCGCCCCCCTGCCCCGTTCTCCAGCGGCAGCGGCTACTTTACAATACATCGACACAGAAGCGCTATTACCGCCCCTCCCCGACACCGCCGAGGCTATCCAGAGCAGCGCAAGCCCCTTGGCCAGCTCCACCCACGGGCACGTGCTGTTGACCCAGTCTCCCGCCCCCAGTGGCGGAGGACCCGACGGTGATGACCCGCTGCCCTTGCAGCAGATGGCCTACGACGAATTCGACGCCGTGCGCCCGCCGCCAGCAAACAGACAGCTCAGCGACTTGTTTTCGGACGGCCTGTTTGCGCTGTACGAGCTCGACTCGCTGGCGTTGAACTCGGACGGCATTCCGCTCAGCTACGTGCCAAGTGACGGCACAACGACGCCAGCAAATGCGCAAGCGCAGCAGCTGCAAGGCTCTGGGTCCGGGACGCTGAGCACGTCGCCGTTGAAGCGGTTGAAGAGCTTGAAGAACGGCATCCGCAAGCTCTCGCTACTGAAGATGACGTCGCTGCTGTCTGCGCTGTCGCCCGTGCTCAACGACCTCCCACAGCCGCCCCCTAGGCCGATATTGTCTCCTTTGCAGACCGAGGCTCCTTGCCACGACGTCAGCCTGCTGTCCTCGACGGGCGACAGCTTGCGCAGCAGCACGTTCAGCTCGCTGGCCGGAGGTGCAAATGCTGCAGTCGGTGGCACCACGGGCTCAACGCCAATCGGCTCTGGCCACGTCCACACTGCGAGCCAGGGGCTGATGTCTAAGGATAGAAGACGCACGCTCTCGAGCTCGCACAGCACGCTGGCGGCTTCGACGCCTCCGCTCCCGCTGCCCATCATCACCTTGTCGGAAAACTTGAGCACAACGAAAGAAGCCATGGTTGACATCGAGCAGAACTTCTTCGACAACTTGGGCAGCCACTCCGCGGGCGACATGAAGAACTTGCACCAGTTGACGACGTCCGAGGAGCTCATCGAGTACTCGTTGTACTTGAACGAGCATAAACGGTCAGTTGTGGGCGCCTACGACGCCACCCGCCAGAGGCTAGTAAGTTCTGGTTGGTGCTCGAGCCACGATTTGGAGAACCTAAGCCTCCAGCGGGACTCGTCCATCAGCCAGATCGATACCAAGCTCTTGCAAATCGAGGAGAAGCTCAACCTGGAGTTCCAATTGCTGATGCTTAACAACACGACGCAGCAGATGTCGCAGACCAAGCATTTGGCAGCACCTACGATGCGGGACACCTCGTTGAGCCCGAGCCTCAAGGTGTTGGAGAGCCGGTGCTTTGCCTTCCCAGGTGGAGGCGAGCGCTAGCCATGCCAACCCTACCGAAAACGAAAACCGGGGCATGTCCCCGAAACAGCAATCTACGCTGCCTTTTACGAATTAAAGCTGGAGCTCTCGCCAGAGCGCCACGGGACTGGCACACCGCCATGTCCGTACGAATTATGTTGGGAATGTGTCTACTGCGCTTATAGATCTCGTAAGAGTACGTACTAGACAGAATAAAGTATAGGTTACAGACGGGAGTGCGTGGTTGTGCGTGCAAAACGCCGCCATATGTGGGTTTGACGCACTCGTGTAGGTAGATGCCCCCTTCCCCCTAAGGTTGTGCTTACGGCGATTTTTTTTTGCAGACAAAAACGCATCAAATGCGCATGGTCTGGCATCGTCTCCCTAGCAACCGAGGTGGTTGCCGGGCAGTCAGCCAACCTCATACGAAATACGGGCCGTTTTGGCTATGTGCAGGATGTGTGCCACGGCTTCAGTGACAAAGCTTACAAAGGTGAGCCGAGGACAAAGCGGTGAGGGCCGGAGTTTAACAAACAAGAGGGAAACCTCGCCGCTGGTCGGGGCTGCTTACGTAATCGGGACGTTCTGTCGCCAGGCAGCTGCTGTGGAGCCCCAAAAGGTGTGAGCGGTCAAAATGTTTCGGAATCGCAGACCAGAGCGTCTACGTGAAGACGCGCTGGTATGAGACGATGCCGGATTCTTCTAGCTGCTCTTTCCCCTCCACTCGCCCACGGAAATTGGGCGGTAAAGTGAATGAGCAGCGTTCTCGTTGGAGTAGGAAGAAAATTTTTCAGTGCGGGTTTTGTAGGGCGCACCGCGGCGGTCACGTGATCCGAGTTGTCTGCACGGTTAGCGCTTTGCGCACGGCGTCCGACGGTTATTGCGCTATTTTCCTGAGACTGGCCGCTCCGCGGGCGTTGGCCCTACTGCGGGCCGTGTTTGGCTGCAGGTGTGGCGGTGTGAATTTCGGAGGTACGGGTGTGTTCTCGGGGTGTTGGGTCTCGGCTGACTTGCCGCATTGGGCATGTGCAATGGGCGGCCTCGGTGCGGTCCTGTATATTGTCGCAAGGGGCTTGAGGCGAGATAACACACAGCCTGCACCGGCACGATCGTGGGGAAAGTTGGGGTGAACAGGGATAGGGAGGCGGTTTCTTCGGGTGGTGGGCAGAGCTCCTGCGAAAAATCGCATCCAATCGGCGTCCACGAAAACTATGGGGGGTGTGAATTTTTTGCAGACAATGTGGTCGCCATTAATGCAAGTGGCTGCAACCGCGCTGCAACTGCCTGCGACCCATGCAACAACCTCCATGCACCAGTCAATAGGGGGTAGACGCTTAGATTGGTACGTGAATGGGGGCTTTGGGTGGTGAATAAGCGGATAGAGGAATTTAGAGTGCGAGCATATACATGGTACAACATTGGGCAACTTTGGAGTGCAACTGTCATTGGGCAGGCCATCTATATGCTTCAAGAGAATGAATTGAGCAGGTCGGGCCCAAATTACTTGTCTGGTGCGAGTTCTTTGAATGGCCAATTCGCCTTCATTTGGGATTTAATAGAAATGACTCTCGCTGTGCCTGTTTGGCCAAACAAGGAAATTCTGGTGTTTGTGAAGTGGCCAGAGTCAGAAGGTCGCGTGCTGGCTTCGTTCCCCTCCCCTGCACTAGTACATATTGTGTTCCAATCGTGTGCGCTGCGGTAATTCCGCCAAATAATTCCGTTTTATTGTCATCCCAGAAGGACAGCAAATTCAAATGTCCAATGTGTTTACCAAGAGGTTAAGGTGGAGTGTGGAGTGTGTGCAGGAACATGCGCCACCTCACCTTGGGTGGACCGCCCCAATTGGCACTGCAAATCAGGCACCTGCGAGTTCAGGAAATACCAAGAAACCTCGACATCTTAGAGCGCAGAGCTCGCTTTGGACCCGTACATGCGACCAAAACTGGACAGCCTGGCCCTGGAGATTCAGGGGCCCGAGAGCCAGCAACAACTCCCAACTAAGCAGCCCCGTTTTTGGCAGCCGCCCAATTAAGCAGCGCCGTTCTTAAGTAGTAAGATTCTTAAGCAGCGCCATACTTAAGTAGTGAGATTCTTAAGTAGTCCCATACTTGAACACTGCCATACTTAAACACCGCCATACTTAAACAGTCCCATACTTAAACACTACTTGAACACTGCCATACTTAAACACCGCCATACTTAAACACCGCCATACTTAAACACCGCCATACTTAAACACTGCCATATTTAAACACTGCCATACTTAAATACCGCCATACTTAAACACTGCCATACTTAAACAGTCCCATACTTAAACGCTGCCATACTTAAACAGTCCCATACTTAAACAACCCATACTTAAACAACCCATACTTAAACAACCCATACTTAAACAACCCATACTTAAACAACCCATACTTAAACAACCCATACTTAAACAACCCATACTTATACTTAACCAGCCGCACTTGGACGCCTTGGGCGGACTTAATTCCTTTTGCATATTCGACCTCCCCATCGTTGCTAACACCGAATCATGACTATGGGTAACCCCACGCGTCCAGCCGTGGAATCTTCGGCGCGTTGGAGTCATCGATATGCGTAGCGCAATTGCCGCCAGAATTTTCCCGGTTCTGCCCGGCGCAGTGAGCAAGGCTCGCCGTCCTGCATACAACGCGGTTTGTGGGGCGCCCCAGTGGCGCCAGCACCCCCGGAAATTTGGGAAAAAACCAAGAAACAGTATCCTGGGCACGGCTACTCCACCCCTGCCGCACCAGTGTCCAATTCGACCGCCATTTGCGCCGTTTCGCCCGGGTGCTCTGGAGCCCCAAATTAATCGTACTGCATATAGTAGGGTGGTGTGATCGCGCGGGCGGGAATTTTGCACCCACTGTCATTTATGGTTCGATCGCATCGTACTAGCTTAATACCAGTGACTACCCGCAGGCACCACCCTGGAGTGGTGCGCTCCTCTTGGATTTAGCAACAAAACCCCAGCGGATTCCTCTTGACCCCGGATCCACAAAAACCCCATTTGAACTCCAACATGACCCTCCATATTTTGCCGTTGCTAGACGCCAAACCCAGCAGGCAGGCGGCCCCTGCAGTCAGACCCGACTACACGCTAGACGGGTTCATCATCAACAACAGATACAGATTCGTCAAGAAGATCGGTGCCGGCACCTACGGGCTCATCTACTTGGTCGAGGATATGGCGGAAAATGCCTGCTACGCCGCCAAAATGGTGCTAACCGACCAGACCCCGACGTCGCATGCCGACGCCGCCGAAAACAAAAGAAGCATCCAGCGCAAGTTCTACCAGTACTTTGCGTCGAGACCCCAGTTGTTGGCGCAGGAGCTAGACTTGGACATCATTGCTCGCGATGGCGCCCAACTGCCCATTCTCAAGGAGATAGCGCTCCATCTCCGAGTTCACGACCACCCGAACGTGGTTTCGATCCACGGGGTGTTGAACTTGGAGCGGTTTGCCGTGGTCACCTTGATGGACTACTTCCAGCAGGGCGACTTGTTCGGCAACATCATCGACAACCAGATGTTCCTCCGTCCCCCCGTGCACCAGGACAAACAGCTCCTCATGAAGAATTGCATGCTCCAGCTCATCGAGGCGGTCCAGTACTGCTCGCTGCGAGGCGTGTACCACTGCGACTTGAAGCCCGAGAACGTCATGGTGGACTACAACCCGTCGTACCAGCGTAAGGCAGACGCCAAGGACATCGTGGACTACGACGAGCTACGCGTGTGCCTCATTGACTTTGGGCTTGCCATGACCTCGAACCTCATTTGCTGTAACGCGTGCCGAGGCTCCAGCTTCTACATGGCGCCCGAGCGGATCGTCAACTTCAACACCAACAAGCTTGTGCGGTCGTTGGTCAACATGGACGAGTTCGAGAACGTGCCCAACTCGACGCTGGACCTGAACTCGAAGTACTTCCCCACGTTGTCCGGCGACATCTGGTCGTTGGGCGTGCTCTTCATCAACATCACCTGTGCCCGGAACCCGTGGCCCGTGGCCAACATCAACGACCGCCACGAGGTGTTTGCCAACTACATCCTACAAAACAAAAACATCTTGCAGACGATCTTGCCCATTCTGCGGCAGTTCAACCGGTTGTTGAACGAGATCTTCAATCTCAACCCAAACCTTCGCATCCCGTTGGATCAGTTGGCGGATAAGATCGTGGAGGTGGATTTTTTTCACGATAGGGTGGAGTACAACGAGCAGCTATGTACTCCCCCGACAGAGCTCATCTCGCGCCCTCTGACCCCAGACCACAAACTGGGCAAGTATCGGGGCAACGGTAAGGAGTATGGGTGACCGTTGCAGGCTGACGGGAACAACTATATATAATTAGATGGTATGGGTAACGGGACAGGAACAGGGAACTTCAATACAGAAAACTAAAAACATGACAAATGTAACGACCGATGAACTTACCGATGAAACTTCCGACATCATACCACGTACAGCAATATCTTGGCTGAGTACGAGAATGACTTCAGGAAGGTCTTGTGTGGGGTATTTGTACGAGGAATCTTGTGGAGGTATCTTGTGTGAAGTGACGTAAGCGTACTTTAGGTAACGGCGTGGCCGTATCCAGTTGCATACAATTTTCCAGGTCATGTGCCAACACCAGAGAAAAATCTTGGTCTGCAGCATTGTGCAGATGTGTAGGTTTCCAGCAGACAAGAATTTTGAGGACCCTTGAATTTTCTTGTACCCGTCGGAATTCAAGCAGTGACCGTTAGGTATCAGAAGTTTGTGGTACTGTCTTCTCCTCTCTTGCCATCTTTCCCCACTTGCTGACTTTGCCTACTTGCTAACTTTCTCAACTAGTTTTTCCTTAACAACCTTTTGTGATAGGGTTGAGCGGGCCCGTTATTTGGAGTCGGCCGAACAAAACGGCTGCTGTAGATCGTCGGTCATCAACTCAGCCATACTGCACGGGCACTGGAGGGTGTTCCTAGCGAATTCTTTCATCGCGCTACTCCAGAGATCTTGGCTTAGTTTTTCCGTGACGAAGCAACTTTGGGTTTCGGTAGCTTTGCGGTGAAAGATCCCACGAAGGATAGTTGAGACTGTTTCAAGAAGCTTCGGGACCGTGTATTGTAGTTCCTCCTCTTTAATACGTGCCAACTTACAACTGCCTTCTGCAGACTGAAAGAATTCCACACAAGAAATTCCGCGAATGCATCACCAAGATGTTCCAAGTGTTCTGCTGCCCCGCAGACACAGCAGAGTGAAAATGGTGAGATGTAGGCACCTCTGACGCATGACATAATTTCGGAAAAATATAAAAGGCCCGTTTCTGTCGCAGGCATCGCCGTTTGCTCATCAAACTTTACTTTGAATTCTTCCGATTTTCGCAGCCAAGTACATCGAAAGTTATTATGACATCCTACGACGACAAACTCGTGAGCGTGGCGCTCAAGTTTCGCCGTTTCCTAGACAAAACCCCCAAGTTGACCAACATCTATTTCATCGCGTCCATCTCGTGCATGGCCGGAATGTTGTTTGGGTTTGACATCTCGTCCATGTCTGCGTTCATTGGCAAGGAGCAGTACCAGGACTATTTCAGCCACCCTAACTCGTCGATGCAAGGGTTCATTACATCATCGATGTCGTTGGGGTCTTTCTTTGGCTCGCTCAGCTCGTCTTTTGTCTCCGAACCTTTTGGCAGAAGAGCGTCGTTGATGATTTGCTCGTTGCTCTGGATGATTGGTGCTGCCATCCAAAGTTCGGCCCAGAACGTGGCCCAGTTGGTGATTGGCCGCTTCATTTCCGGAATGGGTGTTGGTTTTGGTTCTTCAGTTGCTCCAGTGTACGGTTCAGAGATGGCACCACGCAAGATCAGAGGGATGATTGGCGGCATGTTCCAGTTCAGTGTCACGTTGGGCATTTTGATCATGTTTTACATCTCGTACGGATGCCAGCACATTGATAGCACCGCATCGTTCAGGTTGGCGTGGGCGCTTCAGATCATTCCTGGAATTCTTCTCTTTTTCGGGTTGTTTTTCATCCCAGAGTCGCCCAGATGGTTGGCCAAGCAGAACTACTGGGAGGAAGCAGAGAAGATCGTTGCAGATATCCAGGCAAAGGGCAACAGGGAGGACGCCGATGTGATGATTGAAATCTCCGAAATCAAGGACCAGTTGCTTGTGGAGGAGCACGTGAAGAGTTTCAGTTACGCCGACTTGTTCTCGAAGAAGTATCTCCCCAGAACCATCACCGCTGTGTTTGCCCAGATTTGGCAGCAGTTCACGGGAATCAACGTCATGATGTACTACATTGTGTACATTTTCCAGATGGCGGGCATTTCAGGCAATGCCAACTTGATTGCCTCGTCCATCCAGTTCATCTTGAACTCTGCCACCACGATTCCTGCGTTGTTGTTGATGGATAAGATTGGAAGACGGCCCTTGTTGCTTGGCGGTGCTCTTTTCATGATGATCTGGCAGTTTTCCGTTGCGGGACTCTTGGCCACATACTCGGAGCCATGGGCAGACTCGGGAAACTCTTCAGTGAACATCAGAATCCCAGATTCCCACCGTTCGGCGGCCAGAGGTGTCATTGCCTCGTGTTACTTGTTTGTTGTTTCGTTTGCGATGTCGTGGGGTGTCGTTGTGTGGGTGTATGTGTCTGAGATGTGGGGAGACTCTGTTTCTAGACAGAGGGGAGCAGCTTTGGCCACTTCTGCCAACTGGATCTTCAACTTCGCCATTGCCATGTTCACTCCGCCTGCGTTTGAGAACATTAGCTGGAGAACGTACACCATCTACGCCAGTGTCTGTGCGGTGATGTTTGTGCATGTGTTTTTCTTCTTCCCCGAGACCAGAGGCAAGAGATTGGAGGAGATTGACCAGATTTGGACAAACAATATCCCAGCATGGAGAAGCGCGTCGTACAAGCCCGAGGTGCCAATTGTGAGCGACGCTCAGTTGACAGAGAAGATTGAGACTCAACACCGTGAGCGCAATAAAGTTGCTAGCACCGCTTCAGCCTCTTCGGAGGACAAAGAATCGAATCTTTTGAGGGGGAGTCACGAATCTCACGAGAGAAACGATGAAGCCCGGGTTTAGACGGCTACCTACACTTTACTGAATAATGACAAATGTTAAAATGGGTGTAGTGTTTACAGAACAATTCTGTCGTGCTTCCAGATGCCGTCTGTAGCCTTTGGCAACGTTTCTGGGTCCAACTTCTCGATTTCCCACTTGCTCAACTCGGAGAAAAGCTTCGAGATGGGCTTGGGGTACCACCGGTTGTGCAAGTAGTCAAACCAGCCCAAGTGGCCACCTATGCTGGTGACGGCTAAGTACGTGTAAGGATTGAGCTTCACTTCACTCACTGGGAGTGCTTTGCTGCCCACAATCGGATCATCTTTCGAGCTGACGATAATGGTGGGCACTCTGACGTTCAAAAGACGCTGGTCGGGCGAAGCATGTCTGTAGTACTCCAGCGCACAGTTGAACCCGAACAACTTCGACGTGAACGCATCATCGAAGTCTCTTAGCTTGTGCAACTTGTAGGAGTCTGGGTTTTTCTTGTAATCGTCCACACTCTCGGCCAACTTCAAGTGCCCGTCGTGGTGCTGGTTGAGCAACTTGAGCAAGTTCTGGCACATGACAGGCGAGTATATCTGGTTGCCCAAGAAGCTGTCCACCAAAGTGATCGACGACTGTGGGAAATCCCATGGACTGCCCATGATGGCTGCTCCCTTGATGTTCTTGTACACGTCTCCTCTTTCCTGGCCCAAGTAGTTCGCAGCAATGGACCCACCCAACGAGAATCCAATCAAGAAGATCTTCTTGTTGGGCCACTTCTTGCTGATGTGCTCGTTGATCAAGTACCGCAAGTCGTTGGTCCACAATCCGCAGAACAACTGGGGCGTCGTGATGGTGTGGTTTGCGCAGCCCCGCGCGTTCAACACTAGCCCGTCGAAGTTGTATGGGTCCTGGGTGATCTCGTTCAAAAACGCCCGGATGTACGACTCGTACGACCCTCCGGACAACCCGTGCAATGCAATGACTAAGGGCCTGTCGTTGTCGAGCATTTGCTGCTCTTTGGCAGGATCCAAGTACTCTGTTCTCGGAGGTAGAGGTCTCGTTTGAGACAGCGGGCAGTGGTCCATGTGGGTGGCGTCGGAGGTATCGCTGTTCACCACATAGTCGATGGTGATGGTGCTTTCTCCATTCCAGCGGTCGTAGGGCATCTTGTCGCCGTCAACATAGTAGAACTTGCTCTGCGACTCGATAGTGAGCACTCTTCGCTTGTAGTGTACGAGATCAACCTTTTCGAACTTGTTGAGAGCAGTGTAGGCGGTTTGGGAGTGGCCACTGGATAAGAGTGGGTTTACATAGAACAGCGCTCCACTGGCTAGCTCAGGTGCTGCATCCTCGATGATTTCGCCAATAGTCTTGTCGACTCCGTCCTTGGTGTATTTGATCGGATGGTCTGGCGTGACTGCCGAGACGACAGATTTGAAAAACCCGAAAACCATTGACGGTGGTGGAGTACGTAGGTGGAGCAAGCTTAGTGTGGTATGCAGGTGTGGATGTAGTGAGAACGGTGTGGGGTGGGGCGAGGAAACTTGGATTTATGGGGAAAGTGTGGGTTTATTAAGGGGCTGTCGGGTATGAACGGTAGTAGAGGGTGTACTTGCTCTATTTTCTGCAAATTTTTGGAATTCTTCAGGTTGTTCTGAGCTACTGAGTTGAACGCACAGTGTAGCCTCTGTAACCATCTCTGTTTTACGTTCTGAGGGAGAAAAGGGGAATGTGAGCGCTGATCATGTTTACTCTAGTCTGCTCAAATGTACTAAGGGCTTGATGAAGTCGCTTTCGTTATTTTGCTGATTGCAATTTCCCTTAGTCATGGGGCAAAGCATACTTGATATGCAGGATCTAGCAGCCAAATCGACGACGATGTGGTCTACTCAAAGTAGATATTGGAAATTCTAAAGGCTAGGCGACCATGTGTTTCAGTTAGCGATGAAGTATTCGTGATATGATTTATTCCTGGTCAGATTGTTTTTCCGATTTTTAAAGTCATTAAGTGTCTATTCTCAAGTTTCCACTATCTCAAAATAATTCTCATTTTTCTCGGTATGGTCTTACAATTCTCGGAAATGCATAAACGCTGGCAAGGAATACACTTGAGATGGAACAATTTTTTTTTGACAAATATGGCTATTTTACTTCCCAAGATTTAGTTCCCAGCCAAATTGAGAATCTGATTTATGGCTTCTCCGGAAAATAACTCCAGAGTCACACACTTCGTAGCCAGTCGAATAAGTTCGCCGTAATAAAAAGTTGGCCACACACAAGTAAAAAAGGATCATCATTATAAACACTGGTCTCTTATCCTTTCCCTTTATCGGAAACTGTCATCTCCTGCTAACAAAAAAGAACTCCGATACGGGGAATCGAACCCCGATCTGCTCGGTGAGAGCGAACCGTGATAGCCATTACACTATATCGGACTTGCTGTTGAATGTTAATTTCTTGGCTTAGCCAGCCTTACTCAACTAAAACTTCCCTTAATAATTTTTGTACTCTTCGATAACCTTTCAGGAGCTGGAACTGTGAGAAATCCATGTTTATTGCTTCTGGCATACATATCTGAGAGTTTTATTAGTTTTCGCGGTACTTTTTGCCAAAATGCTGCAGTCCCCGCCTGGCAGGCTTCACATAAAATAGTGATATATTTCGTATATTATAGCACCACAATAGCTTCCCTAGTCCAAGAAAGCAACCACATTTAACCTAATAGGAAGGTATTCAAAAAAATGACGTCAAGAAACAAAACCAACAAGCAGCAGAGCCCCAAGCTAGGAGCCATACTGTTCGAATCTTCTACTGTGGATCGGAAACCTGTCACTTCAACCTCCGCAGTGGCAGCCACCACTGTCACGCCATAACGTAAACGCCTGATACTTAGCCATATCCAAACTATACCCTACTTAGAGTCCCCAAGCACACTCAAACGCTAGGTACAGAACCAAAGTACGGAAGGTCGACGAGATGGCGCCATGGTTGAGACTTCGCTAGATAAGACAACGTTCGGCATATAGACAAAACCAAACGCGGAATTGCGCGAAGTGGTAGCGGGATCTGATTGACCAACGGCAACCGCAATACCGGAATGCAAATACGGTAGCGGCAGAAAAATGACGTGGATTGAACGTGCTCACTTTGAAGTTGCAAGTTTCAAGAGTAACTCATGACAGGTCGTCTAGCCCCATCAAAACATCAGCCTCCGCCGATCTGCACATACGCAGGACACTCAACCTGGGAAGGTCGAAGAGACCACTCCACCACAATGGTGACATCTCGTGTCGAGTACAAGAATCGCACGTACCGCATCCTATTCGCGGCCTCCACTGATTAAGAAAATGGCTCCAGACAAGAAAATCGTCATTATTGGCGCCGGGACGTTCGGGCTCTCCACTGCACTCTACCTTGTGAGAAATGGCCAGAAAGACGTGACGGTGATCGACCCGTACCCCGTGCCGTCGCCGCTTTCCGCTGGAAACGATGTCAACAAGATCATGCAAACAACGTCAAACAGTGATTTTTATGCCAAGCTCGGTATGGAGGCGTTGGATGCCTGGCGATCGGATCCCGTGTTCAAAGAAGCATTACACGAGACTGGCATCGTATATGCGGCGATAAACGAGGACGAGCGGGCAAGTATTGACCACAGGTATCAGTACTTGCTTAAGAGAGGCGACAAGCTTCGAAAGTTGGACACACAAGAGGACTTCGCTCGAACAATCAATGGTACTTCTCCAGCAGATGGCCAGTACGATAAGTGGTACGGGTACATCCAGGAGGACAATTGCGGGTGGACATTGGCAAAGTTGGCATTGGAGAGAGCTGCTGCAGAGGCGGAGAGATTGGGCGCAAAATTTGTGGTGGATTCGGCCGAGGAACTCATCTACGGTGAAAACGGCAAGTGTCTTGGGGTAAGGACGTACAGTGGAGAATTTTACTCAGCAGATAGAACTGTGATCTGTGCTGGGGCGTGCTCGTACAAGCTCTTGAACTTTGATAACCAGCTTCTTGCCAAGTGTTGGACTGTTGGCCACATAAAGCTCTCGGAGGAGGAAGCAAAAGCACTCAAGGGCATGCCCGTCGTTTTAAACCTCGACTTTGGGTTCATCTTTGAGCCTGATGAGAACAACGAGTTGAAGTTTTGTAACGAGTTCCCGGGGTACACTCATTTCGTTGGCAAGGATTCTGTGCCTTTGTTCAAAAATGCCATTCCAGAAGAGGCAGAAGAGCAAATGAGATCTTTCCTCAGACATGTGTTCCCAAAGTATGCTGAGCGAGAGTTCTCCGTGGCAAAGATTTGCTGGTGCACAGACACTCCGGACAGGCACTTTTTGTTCACTGAACATCCCGAACACGAAGGTTTGGTGCTTGGTACTGGCGACTCGGGACAAGGTTTCAAGTATATGCCCATTGTGGGGAAGTATATCGGTGACATTGCCGTGAACGGCGTGAATGCTTTGGATGAGGAGAAGAAAGAACTCTGGAGATGGAGACCAGAGACCGGCAGGACTAGGGACCTCAAAGACTTACAAGGACGCAGTGGAGGCAACAACGAGGTGGTTGACTTGGGGCCGGGAATAAAATGGGTGGATGGAAAACTTGCTGCTGGTATTTCTTCTTTGAAGATTAGCAGTGGGGCTACCTGATGAGGTTTATGGATTGGCCAAGCGTACATAGTTCTACGAGACGAAAAGACAGGTATGGAATGATTCTGCTGCTGAGAATATCCGAGCCCTTGCGGTTTCCACAGTTTGCGCCTGCTTGCTCTCATCTAGTATGTTAGTGAGCCACTGGTGGCTGCTAAAAATACATGCAAGGACAACCACCCACAGACCTCTATCCTAGAAGCAGAAGTGCGCAGTAGTGTTCCTGGAACGTGTCTAACTGCTCTTCTCTATTTGAAAGTATTGACTTCGTAAATGCGAACAGAGATGCTTAGCTTTGGAAGGCTTTCTCATAGCCTTAGCGTGGCTCATCGGACCACCATATCGAAAGTGGAATTGGCGATTTAGATGTGCGGTGATGTGGGGCGCATATCCCTGGTCAGGTGACTCTCTCATGCATGAATCTAGGAAGTACTTAGCCTCCGCTGTATCGAACAGGCTAGATATAGTGTAACGTTAGTTCTTGGTGATGTTTCTGAAAGAGCACCGTAAATGTTACAGTCTGCAAAGCAACGTTCGTTTGGTCGCCGATTTGCAGTATCCAAAACGGAAAGAAAGAATCGCCGAACGATATATCTGTTTGCCACCATGGCTTATTAGTTTTGTGGTGTGCGCGGAATAACGACATTCCAGCTCCGAAAACTCAGATAAGCCGCGCATGCTACTGATAAGCAATCGTCGAAAGGCGTAGCCATTTGAATGAATCTTTTCTCCCCGGTTCGAGAGGAAACTCAAATGGACGCTCCCATTATGTGCTACCGCTCTAACAGTGCTAGCTTGCCACAAGGTCAAGTTCATTACTGTGTCGCCAAAAGTGAACACCGCTATGTACAGTACCCAAGCGCCTTATCTAATCTACAGAGATTGGGACAGAGCCCCTGACCATATGGCTGTGCTTGTTGTCAGGTTACATTCCGAGACTGACGATGTACTTTGCTATCGAGGAATCGCGACTTTCAGCTGCATAACTGTGGAAATTCGCTTTCGGCAGTGCTCCTTTTTCGAGGTTGCGATAACGTCTTGATACCAATCCAGATCTTCTTCTGTTAGGTAGATATTCGGACAGCTCAAGAAACCACAACGATCATTCGTAGCCTGTCGATCCCAAGTGCTCGGATAATTGACAAATTATCCCCGCCCCAGATAAGAGTGTGGAAACTGGCAAGCTGGAATTGAGGTGGGGGGCGCGTATTCTTGCTAACTGTGTATGCGTGCGGCACTGTGCGAAATATGTCAAAACTGTAGGAAAAATTCACCGCAAAAGGCGCAATTTCCAGGATGTCATGCTTGTATTGCGTCAAATGCAAATGTAATGGCGATAGCGTCGACCGAGGTCCACAGACAAATCCTCTTTGCTTTTTGAGTGATAGTGTCGATGAGGAAATGCGTGCGGAAAGCAGGGATGTTCAAGGGAATCGAAAACAATGAGTTTCCGTCAAAGCTGAACAAAGAGAAAAAAAATGTTACCTGTGGAAAAGTGACATGTTTATTCCGCAATTCTTGGCACCGCCTGATAGTGTGTCCCTCGCTGCTTATCGCTAGCTCGAGATAAGCCGTGCATATCGGGATTTGTGAGTGAATGGGGTCAACATCGACACATATAAGAGTGTAAATCTTGCTATGTGAAGAAGCTGTAGTCGCCAAGATGTCTGAGGTTACTCACTCGGTGAGCGCAAATGACATGAAAAAGAATAGCTACAACGATATCGAGAAGAAAGCCGATGTCGTGGTGGTGTTATCTTCCGCCAGAAGTCTGATCCTTGGAGAGGAGTTTGAGCAAGAGAAGAGACTTAACCGTGGTTTGAACCTGAGACAGATTCAGATGCTTACTTTGGTGGGTGTTTTCGGTACGGGTCTTTTCTTGTCGAGTGGTACAACGTTGTATTTGACGGGAAATGTGGGAATGTTCCTCTCGTTTCTCATTGTGGGCTTCTTGGTTGGCTTCAACCAGTTGGCAAACATTGAGATCTCTTGTTTGGCACCCCTCACAGGTGCTGCAGTGAGACAAACCGAGATTTTTATCGATGAGGCATATGGATTCGCTTACGGATGGATTCAAGTGTATGCTAGTGCCCTTCCTGGAGAATTGGCAGCTACTGCAGTTATCATGCAATACTGGAGTGACTTAAATCCCGCTGTGTGGTTGAGTGTTTTCATTGTGATCATCGTGGCATTCAATTCCTACGATGTTCATTTCTATGGTGAGGTGGAGTTCGTTTTCGGCGTCTTGAAGATCTTGTTGATTCTCGGCTTGATCATCTTGTGTATCGTCATCGACTTAGGCGGTGTTGACGGCGGCAAGGTTATCGGTTTCAGATACTGGAAAGATACTCCCTTCAAGGCGAAGTACTCCGCCGGCAATCTTGGTAAGTTTTTGGCCTTCTGGAAGTCCATGTACAAGACTGTCTACTCTTATGGTGGTATTTCAGTGATTTCCTTCTTTGGTGGTGAGACCCAGAACCCAAGAAGAGCAATTTACACCGCGGGCAAGAGAATTTTTTACCGTGTGTTCCTCTTTTACATGTTGACCGTGTTTGGATTGACATTGATCTTGTCCGCAGACAACCCAAAACTTGCCACTTCAACTGGTGATGCCACAGGTTCTCCGTTCGTGATTGCCATCAAGGCAGCTGGCATTAAAGGTCTTCCTAGTGTCATCAACGCTTTGGTCTTGTTGTCCGCTTTCTCAGCAGCAAACTTGTCTCTAGTTTCCACTTCTAGAAACCTTTTCGCCCTTGCATCAAAGAACCAGGCTCCAAAAATTTTCCTCAAGACCAACAAGAGGGGCTTGCCATACTATGGAGTCATTTGTGCTGCTTTGGTGTTACCAATTTCTTACATGAGTTCGAGCTCAGGATCCTCCACGGTTTTCGACTGGTTCCAAGACTTATCCTCTGCTAATTTGTTGATCGGATGGAGTTCCATCGCCCTTGCGCATATTGCTATGCAGCGTGCTTTGAAGGCTCAAGGATACAGCCGTCAAGACTTGCCTTACACATTGCCTTTCGCCGACTGGGGTGCATACATCTCGTTTGTATTCTTCATTCTCATGTTGTTTACCGGAGGATTCAACAACTTTTTGAAGGACAGCTTCAGTATTAGCGACTTCTTCAGTGACTATTTCTCCATCGCTTTCTTCTCGATCTTCTTCATCTTCTGGAAGTTTTGGAAGAAGACCAAGCTCCTCAAGCCGGAAGAGGTTGATCTTCAAAGTCTCTTTGACAATATTGAAGCCAACCCTGAAGACCCACCAGAGAAGATTACAGGATGGAGATATATCACGCTTCTCTGGGCGTAAAGGGCCATCTCATACAGAGCACTGGATGTTTCCGCTCGTCTGTTGATCAGATAACGTATGATAAAACGAAAATAGCAGCACGGCTTTGAAAGACGTGATGATTTTGGATAGCGGCTACTTAAAATTGAGAATATTTTGAGTTTTTTCAATAGATAGCCAAATGCAACCAGAAATTTGATTAGTATCAATGCCCAAATTGGCAAATAGGCTCGAGATAGCGTATTCGACAAACTAGCAAAACCCATTTCGCTATGCTGTTAAAGGTTTGTATAATTTGAATTCTTTAAAAGTACAATTCTAAACGTTGTGAGAGGCATTAGATCTTGTGGTTCCTTTCTTCTCACTTGTTCTATAAGTCTTACGGATTTAGTTTGACAGTACTACAACATCGCAGCTGGCGGGCCACTCTTTGCATTCTGTCAGCTCTAGCTCATATTTCGTATTCTTGGCACATATCTTTTTTTTTTGTTTACCGAAAAAGTGCCGAATACTGCAACATTCTTGTCCTCCAAGAATTCGATGAGGTTTTGCAAATGCTTTTTAGTGCAAAGTTGAGAAAAACGGAATCCTGTCCTCTGCATGTACCATTGATCCCCAAATTTAAACAGGGAGAATGTAGTTGCTTGTCATCCAATCCCACTTCATAATTGAAATCTTCTCAAGAGCGATATGTTCTGTCTGGTTTGTCCAATGTTTGCGAAAAAACAAGCGCGAGGACTGAAAAGTTTAAAATTGAAAAGAGAGTTTTACCGTCACAAAAATCAGATATTGGAGCCATTCACTAGATATCTCTTTTAAAAGTAAATTTTCATTGCAAATTTAATCAGAATATCTTCATTTTCATACAATAGAAGTATTTCAGACTTCGGTGTCGATTTCTATAATTTGTAACCGTAAATGGGGCTCTCATACAAACCAAACAAGGCTTGTCGCTCGTATAGAATAGTTTACAAGGAATTTCGTGAATGAAAGTCTTTAGATACTATAAGAATTTACCATCACTCAGTTGCTTCGGCAGATAAAGCTCTAGTTTCTCTCGAGAACGCCTGTCTCAGTTTTCATCAATGCAGTATATGGTGAGGTATGAATACATTCTACGAGTATTCGTGTCCGTGAGTTGCGCTTCTCAGGGAAGATATTTAAAAGACAAACTTGCAGCTGGAGGTGTCTCATTTAGGCTGAAAACTGAATACACAACGATTGGGAGAAGAATATTTTGACGCGACCATCTTGAGGCGTTCACCTTAATTTCATGGAAAGTCATTTGACAACTGAAGTACCCAGTTTTCGATCCAGAATCAATGCTGAGGTCACCAGTGAGGACGGAGGGATGGCTTAATCTGGATGGAGCAATTTACACTTGCTCAATGTTCAAAATTGTCGGGCTGCTGCAAGTGCTTTCAGTATCAAATTTTTGGGAACAGCATCGGCCCAGCGGCATATACGTGATTTGGGCAATAAAATTTCATAAGATAGGGGCACTTAATCTCAGGAGAGCAATAAAGCTAAAAATCATTGTGCTAGACTTCAAGCTTCAGATGCTAACAAGCTATTAAGCGAAGTAGCGCGGGCGACTTTTCGCGAGACGCACAGCAAATTGAAACATGCAAGAATGCGTTCCCTGTCCATGCTGATGGCGATGTCGATGACACTTGTAGAATTCTTCTCAACGGTTCGTGAGACTGTTCGAATCTCGGGACACGGAAAGCAACGCAGACAGTGGAATCAATAGAGCGGAAATTAGCGACCGCAAGCTGCAGGCTTGATTGTACGTTTAATTGAAAGAAGTGTCCTCAAAAGGTTCAAAGTCTTTCTTCTCAGGCAAAGAATGCCCCCGTAACAATAGCCAGGAATTTCAGAAAGAATACCCAAATTGAGAGGGCGCCCGTCTTGAAAGGGATGTCATTTCGGGAGCAGCCTAGACTGCTGGCTTGCGCCCACCATTGTTCATCTACGCGCAGTACCGCATCTCACCACTCGGGCAACCGAATAATTGTTTTCGCAGCCCCCATTGTCACGCTCGATGGTCCATACGCCGCAGTGCGAACTAATACTGTTCCATTCGAAGATTTGAGCCTCTACCCGTAGGCATGTTTATAAGCCTCTTTGGCATGTTTACAAGCCTCTGCACGAGTCCACTAACTGAGATCTCGGTTTGGACGCTCACATGACTTGTGAACATTCAGTCATTTTCTCTTAAGAACTATGTAGACTGCACTGCTTAGATAACCGGTAAGCCACTCCAGATTATATCGAAACAGAATGCCAGATACTGGTGATGGAAGTACTACATTGTTGCATTAGCGCGTAGTAGCTCGTCGTCCGAAAGTGGCATCCTCAATGCCTGTATCGTGCAAACGGGCAAGAATGACAGCTACAGGAGGTGCATCGCTAATCTAGGTCAAACTCTACCCGAAAATGTTATCCAGGAATTACGAGTTCGTTCATGATGGTCAACAAGAAGACAACAATTAGTATATTGCTAAAGGAGCCAAACCTTATTCCTGAGATTCGAAACAAATAAATCAGGTAAGCGCGGCGTAGGGCAATTCGGCAAACGCGCATCGATAGAATGGCGCTACATGCATGGAGTCTGCAGCCAACACCCGTTTTAATGGCAATAGCGAATCGGGAGTTGCCCGAACTGGTAAACTCTTGGTAAGTAGTTCTGGGAGTGCCAACGCAGGAAAAACACGAGATTTCAGCAGCTGAAGAAGGATCTTTGTGGCTCCTGATAAGGTAGCCTCTCGGTCAATAACATGCCATCGATAAGAACTAAGTAGACAAGATCTCACAAGAACTGCCGCGAAGTATTTTTATTGTCTGAGCGTGACAGATTGATATAGGGGAGGGCAGTCATTCCATTGCCACCCCACAATGAGACTCACGTTGCGTGATTTTAATTCAAATTGGCATGTTCCACATGCCGCATGAAACCTTCAGCCCAAATGTCCGTGTTGCCCGCTAGATATATAACAGGCGATACGGGTATGCGTCCTCGAAGGGTTTATTTTTTATGCAACTTTATAATTGAGATAGCAGACCACGCAAAGGACTGCAGCAGGCAATATTACGGAGGGGTGATGCATGTGTGAGACACGTCGCTGAAGTATTTTGCTTCGCGCAAATCACTCTAGGATCTTTTAGTTCTACACGTTTTGCAAGGGCCGCACCGACGAAGAACCTACTCGCACGTGCATCCAGGAAATGCGTAAAGGTGCACCATACAATATGAACAGAGATCTCATATCCCAGGGTAAGCGTCACTACACATGACATTCGAGCCCGCCGAAAATGAATCGAAATAGACATTGACAACAACCCACAATTGATGGCAGATCATCAACGCCACATTTTATCATGAGAGGGGGAGGGGGAGCTGAAATGGCCAGAAAAGTGCATGCAAATTGATCTGTAGTAAGCCGCCAGAGACCACTCTTTCCTTCACAAATTCGTTTTTTTTTTAAAAAATTTGAATCCATCGGTTTCACGGAAGTGATTAAATTTGGCAAGTTTAAACATTGAACTCGATCATGTTATATTATACCCACATTTAATATCTCTGGCTTACATCGCCGAACAATTAGGCCAAGCTCAATTAGCAATCGTATTCGGCAATACTTTTGATTTGTGTAATTGGCGATTCCTTCCTTAATTCAGACCGAACAATAACCATTGGGGTCCATATACAAAATAAGGCGTTTCCAAAAACAATGGGGCGCGGTCTTCTGCACTCTTCTGCACTTAGCCGAAAATACCCTCGTACTTTCAAACACGCGGGGTTCAACTGCTAAGCCGATATGGACAAGCCGACGGGCGTGCTCTACGATTTTAAGGTGAGCTTGAAGAGTTTGAATTAATTGAGAAAGCTTTACTTTTAACCCAGAGGTTATTAGAATTCTCAAATAAGAAAAAAAAGGTTCACCTTTTTTAAAGCGATTCAGTCGCTCACATGTGTTACGATCTCGCATCTCAGATTAAGTTTCGTAAAAAGGCAATGAGATTACCGCTTTGCCGAACTCTCAGACATGAGTTTTCGTGAAATTCTTAACACGTTACAAAACGGGGAACGGCATTGTCCCTATGTGATGCATGTCAGTTTTCAGAGCAAGGGCGTGCTTTGTAGACAACATTCTTTTTGAGCATCAGGTCCGTTGTGATGTTGGTTTGCTACCCAAAAATTGCACGTCGTTGGAATAGAAAGCAGAAACGCGCATATCAGAAATCACATACATCAAAGAAGTGTTTCCCAAGGAAAGAGCCAACTGGATAATATCTCCAAAATTGTTCTAATGGAAAACACAAGGTTTAGAAAGTTTATCATCTAAATCACTATTTGATTCCGCAAGGTAAGTACAATGAGTAAAAGACTCACCATTGTGGATACATATTTATGATGTTCTCACAGCGCCCTCTTCGAATTGGCAAGATATTCCATCAGTGCCAATCGCTAGTAGAGAAACACGCCCAGATTTTCTATTACACTACTCATAGCAATCAAAAATGTTCTTAGCATTCTTCTTTGCCGCGGTAGTTGGGAAATCACAGACTTGGTATGGCGTGAGATGCAAAGTCCCCGACGCCCTCGCGGGATATTGTCTGAGTTGTTTGTGCCCGGCAGGACGTGATGCAGCTGCATCACATTTTTTGCCCGAGTTGAACTCGGCTCACGCGCCATTGCCATCGTCGCCTTAACTCAATACGGTCGTTTTATGCGCGTGCATGATCCTCTTGCAGGTTTTGCAGTAATTTCATATCTGCAGGGTATTATTATGCATTTTGTAGCCGATCGAAAGATTCTGGGGCATACCAGACAAGGAAATCTGTTATTACAATGAATATTGGCTGTGCCGTTCATTTTATGCTCCATTACTTCGGGAATTTCGTACCGGGGTGTTATATTTATTTGATACTTTCCCACCCTTGCCATAAGGCAATTAATTTTGTGTGCAGCATATCGAACTCCTCTTTAAATGCGGCGACTCAAGTTGTTAGGATTTGCATTCATTGCGCACCTTGTGGCAGCAGTGGTCACGACAATCTCTATCACTACAACTCTCACTACGACCTCCTACTCGCAAGGCGCCGCCGACTCTTGGAGCATCCAAACAAATGGTGCCCTCATTTTATCCAACATTAACTCTCTCACAACCGGAAATAATCTCCAGGTGTATGGTGACTTTGTCGCTAATGCTCAGGCAGGTGCAACTTTAACTATCAATTCGGTCACTAATTACCTCGGTGGTGAGGTTTCGATCACCGCACCAGGGACCCTTTCTTTTTACAGTTCAAGAACATTCTCCAATTATGGTTCTTGGGTCATGACTAGTACTGGAGAAATGGTCGTCGATTTGACTTCCTCCAGCTACGTATTCACTAACGGTGGAACGTTGGAATTCAGTTCAGGAGGAAACTTTGAGTTTTATTCACAGAAACCTTTCATAAATACAGGAACACTTACACTTCTGGCAACCGGTCAAGGCTATTTTTCCTTTCAATCATTGAACAATTCTGGAACAATGACCGTGTCGTCAAGCTCGACATCCGATTACTTGTATTTGGGAGGCGCAATCACGAACAGCGGCTATTTTGTCTACAACTATGGTCTGAACGGATTTATTGGATTTGACCTCAACACTATCCTCACAAACACTGGAGTTATGAACATTTACGGCTCCACTGGAAAAACTGAGTTCGACCAGGCTCAGGCAGTGCAAAACAGTGGATCCATTTGTCTCAAACACACATTTTTTGATCAATCAGAAGACGTTCTGGGAACAGGATGCTGGGTGGTCTCTAATGATGCTTACGTTAGCGTTAGCTGGTTTTTTAAGTTCCCAAGTACTCAAAGCATCGTTCTCAAAGACTCTAGTGGTTATGTTAACATCAAGTATATGGATACAGGCAGTGCTGTATACAACCTTTATGGTGTTGTGAGCGGAAGCACACCGATCCGATCAATTGGGCTTATTCAGAGCGTCAGCTATAACCCAGCAAATGGTTACTTGACTGTCGTGCAAACTCTGTATTGGAACGCCGTCTTCAATATTGGTCTCGGATATAATGCAGCAGGATTCACGGTAGCCAATAACGCCGTCACCTACACAGGCACCAATCCAACCCCCAGGCAGATCCCTTCCATTTGTATCTGCGATCCCAATGCTCCAATACTGACAGTCTCAGGTGTTTCCTCAACACCACAGACATCAGGGGCTACTTCCCCAACTGACACTGGGGCCACTTCTCCAGCTGACACTGGAGCAACTTCTCCAGCTGACACTGGGGAGACGTCACCAACTGACACTGGAGCAACTTCCCCAACTGATACTGGAGCAACTTCCCCAACTGATACTGGAGCCACTTCCCCAACTGACACTGGGGAGACGTCACCAACTGATACTGGAGCAACTTCCCCAACTGACACTGGAGCAACTTCCCCAACTGACACTGGGGAGACGTCACCAACTGATACTGGAGCAACTTCCCCAACTGACACTGGGGAGACGTCACCAACTGACACTGGAGCAACTTCCCCAACTGACACTGGGGAGACGTCACCAACTGACACTGGAGCAACTTCCCCAACTGACACAGGGGAGACGTCACCAACTGACACTGGAGCAACTTCTCCAGCTGACACTGGAGCTACTTCTCCAACTGACACTGGGGAGACGTCACCAACTGACACTGGAGCTACTTCTCCAGCTGACACTGGAGCAACTTCCCCAACTGACACTGGAGCAACTTCCCCAACTGATACTGGAGCAACTTCCCCAACTGACACAGGGGAGACGTCACCAACTGACACTGGAGCAACTTCCCCAACTGACACTGGAGCAACTTCCCCAACTGACACTGGGGCTACTTCTCCAGCTGACACTGGGGAGACGTCACCAACTGACACTGGAGCAACTTCTCCAGCTGACACTGGAGCTACTTCTCCAACTGACACTGGGGCCACTTCTCCAGCTGACACTGGAGCAACTTCCCCAACTGACACTGGAGCAACTTCCCCAACTGACACTGGAGCAACTTCTCCAGCTGACACAGGGGAGACGTCACCAACTGACACTGGAGCAACTTCCCCAACTGACACTGGGGAGACGTCACCAACTGACACTGGAGCAACTTCCCCAACTGATACCGGTGAGACACCACCAACCAACACAATAGGTGGGACTGACGCCGGTGAGACGTCAGCAACTGATACTGCGGGTGAAACTAACATTTTGACTTCGTTCACTACCACTTGGACTACTACCAACTCAGATGGCTCTGTTGAGACTGATTCTGGAGTTGTGATCGTCACCACCGATTCCGCTGGTTCTACGTACACTACCACATCTGAGTTCCCTCACGGTGGATTGACATCGTTCACCACCACTTGGACTACTACCAACTCGGACGGATCTGTTGAGACCGACTCCGGTGTGGTTATCATCACCACGGACTCTGCTGGTTCGACTTACACTACCACATCCGAGTTCTCTCATGGTGGATTGACATCGTTCACCACCACTTGGACTACTACCAACTCAGATGGCTCTGTTGAGACCGACTCTGGAGTTGTGATCA
>PPMS03000023.1:0-123137 GCA_003706955.3 Sungouiella blattae | reverse complement strand
ACCAGACAGTCCAACGTTTTCATTGTTGGTACCGAGGCTGGTAAGCCATGGATCTCCTTGCCAAAGGGTAAGGGTATCAAGTTGTCTATCACCGAGGAGCGTGACAGAAGAAGAGCCCAGAGCGGTTTGTAAGTGTTTTCACTCCACTAGCAAATTAATACATCTTTCATATACTCGGGTGTAGATTCCTAAACGGGCAACTTCCTATAATAGGATGTGCTAAAAAAAAACCCCCCCGTTTCTGTCGAAATCAGCTTCTTATTTTGCTCCGGCGGGTAGTAGATAGTGGTTATGGGTGGTCCTGCGCGCACCTAATCTAATCTCCATACGCCACACTATTCTGATACCTTAACTACTCCATGCTAGTGGAACTTTTTTCTCTATACATTCTTTTCGCCCGGGTTATCGCCCTAGCGCCAGCCTCTGATTCGTCGATCAGACCGTTGACCCTCAAAGACGTCAATTTCCTCCACACTACCGATACCCATGGGTGGTACTCGGGCCACTTGAACCAGCAAACCTACAGCGCCAACTGGGGCGATTTTGTGCTGTTTGCCGCCCACCTCAAGAACTTGGCCCAGTTAAATGGACAGGACTTGCTTCTAGTCGATAGTGGAGACAGACACGACGGGAATGGGCTATCTGACATCACCGAACCGAATGGGTTGAGATCGCTACCCATCTTCATACAGCAGCACTACGACATTGTCACGTTGGGCAACCACGAGTTGTACTTGGCCGAGAATTCACAGCAGGAGGTCGATGTGCTCATTCCCCACTATAAAGAAAACTACGTGTGCTCCAACGTGGAGTACTTCAAAGACGGGGAATGGGTGCAACTAGGAAACAGATACAGGTACTTCACTACCGAGGTGCAGAAGCAGCGGGTGCTTGCTCTCTCATTTTTGTTTGACTTCAACCGGAACAATGACAAAACAAGAGTGACGCCTATCGCTGAGGCCATCCACCAGCCTTGGCTAGACGAGGTATTTGAGCAATATCCTGCGGATGCTGTGGATCTCGTTGTGGTTGTTGGCCACATCCCTGTCGACAGACGGTGGAGTGAGCTTGGCTTTCTACACGCCAGATTGAGAGACCACTATCCTGGAGTCAAGATTCAGTACTTTGGCGGCCACAGCCACATTAGGGATTTCGTGGTTTACGACGCCTTGTCCACGGGGCTCCAAAGTGGAAGATTCTGCGAGACAGTCGGTTTTTTGAGCGTTGACATGTCCACAGACGACCTTGATTTGAAGTCTCGGTATTCCCGCTCATACATCGACTTCAACAAGGATCTGTTCCTTTTCCACGCCGGCATAGACGTGGACCATTTCGATACGGATAACGGAACCTTCACGAAACACATGATCGATACGGCCCGCAAGGAGCTCAAGTTGGACAAGCAGATAGGCATGGTGCTGGACTCAAACTACTACATGGACTACGTTCCGCTCACGCATCCTAAAAACTTATTCCGTTTGCTCACGGACAAAGTGTTGCCTCTGCTTGAACCAGCTGAGGCGGATCTGCGGTCCAGTGAAGAACGGCTTATCATCATCAACACGGGTTCAGTGCGCTACGACCTATACAAGGGACCATATACCATAGACACGCACTACATCATCTCCCCTTTCAAGAACGACTGGGTGAAGGTGACCTTGCCCAAGAGAGTTGCCATACAGATTGCGCCGCTCCTCAACAGGAAAAGTTATATTCTTTCGGCTGAAAATGACCAGGACTACTTGAGACCTCCGCACCAACGATATGTCAAAGAGAACATGGATAATGACGCTCTTGACCTCAGTGGTCAAAATGTCATGCGGTATCCAGGTTTCATCAACTCGATGGCCGATGCAGATTCACATAAATTGAGCAAAGGGTATGTTACTGTCGATGACTTTGGCAGCGATGGAGACGATACTCCACACAAGGCTGTGGTGAACTACCCGATCCCCAATGTTGTGCAGAGCCAGGAACTTAAATCCTCAGGCAAGAACTCCCCTGTCGACGTGGTGTTCTACAGCTTCATTGAGTCCAACATCAAGAGTGCAGTTGAAGAGCTAGGACACGAGATGCCGAGCGTCGAGTTCTACTCCGACAACTACTTGGGCCTACTCCTCAACGACTACGTCGCCGCCAATAAGGTCTAGTGTTGGTAAACTCAGGCTCCAATACATATGGTTGTTTCAATCTACCTACTACTCATGCTTTAAGTACCCGTACCATTTTACCTATATGCGCACCACACTTTCGTGAGGCTTAAATATGATTCTATAATTGAAGACGTTGATGGTCTGCGATTCATCGTTCGTCACCACCAGCTCGTCCACCACCAAGTTGAGATTAAATCCAAACCACGGCCCCCAAATCGGGCGAGGTTTTGCTGGATTGGCACTCTGCACCAAGTCGCTGGTTTCGCCGAGTCTAGACCTGCCGCTCTCGTCAAAACGAACTTTGCCGTTCGCGATAACGGTGTAAAGACTCGTGCCTGGCACTAGGTGGCAGTCGAACGAGCTCATCAGATGATTCGTCAACGGTGACGCCAACCATTTTTTCTGGAATTCCAAGCGAGCGTCTGTAGCGGGAGAGTCCGAAATTATGGCATTCCCGTCGACGATGACCGATGTGTTTTGCTTCAATTGCTTGGCAAATTGAGTGGCGTATGCTTCAACGTTGGCATACTGGGGTTGGGCGGATGGACCCAGTGAAAAATACTGGAGATCCAATGACCCCAAGAGTTTCTTCAAGAAGGGCTCGATAGGTTGTGCTAGAGACAGGTTAGCTCCGTGAGCGGAGAATTTCACACGACAAACTTACGTACTGGGATCCTGGTTCTCATTCATTGCCTGGTGGGCACTGGGTAGCTGATTCTTTCGTCACTTCACTTGAGTGCCTCCATATAGGACGGGTACTGCATGCAGACAGAGGTCCAGCGGAGCCAGTGCCAGCAGTCACCGGAAACACTGAAACGCTGAAATGCCATCGGTGTGATAATATCTCCTTGAGTTCCTCACCAGATTGTTGAAGAAGAAATATCAAAATCAATTGCGCCAGGTGCACTCGTAGCTGTGTTGAGGTAGATCTCACCGGTAAAGAAGGGCTTTCGCAGGCGCGGCAGATGTCAAACCTTTCATGTGCTCTTGACAGGTAACACCGCCACACCACACCGTAAGGAACAAATACAGGAACCGAGCTCCAAATGGGGTGTGAAGTCGGAACGTTCCAACTGTCTTTTTCCGCACTCTCAGGCTCGAAAGTGTCCCTGGTTCGCCAGAGTAAGTGCCGCACATTGAATGTCCACTATACCTTCAACCAACACGACCAGCGACTAGTTAGTTTGGCCAATGTCACATTTCAACTTTCACTCGACCGTGGATCCCCCATCACGTCGAAGTGGTTGCTCCCCGTGCTATCATAAACGTGACAGCAAGAGACCGCCGGGCATGGGCACACAACCCGGAATACGAGGCACTATATAAGCCTCTACAATGTGGAGGTGGAAGTGGTTCTGACCACACATACAATCATGAGTGACGACAAAGCAGGAATGGCCAAGAACATCGCAACCTCGGTTGCTGGATCCATCGGAGGCAACAAGGTCGCCGACGCCCTCCACCTAGGTGGCGTGGGTCACATCATTGGTGGTGTGGGTGGCAGTATTGCTGCCAACGAGGGCGAGCAGAAATTGGAGGAGAAGAAGTAAATAGACAATGGATGATTTAAGCGAACCCGAGAAAATGTGAATATGTAAGTCCAGTGGTGAGTGAATAAAAGTCAAGTGGTGAGCGAATGGAAGTCAAGTGTGAACTGAATTCAAGTGAGTAGTGTAGATAAGGGGGTGTAAGTAGTGAGTGAGCGGATCAGAAGTGAGGGTCTCAATAGTGCGCAGAATTGACGCACCTCCGCTGATCTGTGAGCACGTTCAATTCAAACTCACTGGCGCCGATAAATTCTAGAAACGGCTGCATTTCCAGAATCAGTTGCCTTTCCAAAAACAGTTGCACTTCTGGAAACTGCTGCACTTCTGAAAGCGGCTGCACTTGTGGAACTTGCCAGTATTTTCGCCTATATTTTCGCCAGTCTGTTTCGTTCTACAATGCCCCCTTGCCCTCCAGCCAGCGAAGCAAAATTCCTTCGCCAAACTGGATCACGCCGAATCACACCCGAACCGACCAGCAATGGCGTACCTGGGATCGCGCAAAACAGCCAGCCCAAATCACTTACCGGCTAAGAGGTTTCTACGGCCACCACACCGAGTAACCAGCCATTTCCTGCACACAGACACTGGATGCCCGCCGCGCACCACCGGTCTGTCAAAGATGGCTGGGGGTTATTGCCTAATCGGGCCGCATGTTGGCTCAATGCGGCCACTGCCAGTAGTGTTCTGTTTGATCCATGAAAGAAGGTTTCTCCTGGGTGAATTCGCCAGCACTCATCGGATTCAGTACCTTGATCTGCTCGATCCGTATATATACTTGGGACGGCCCCCTTGTGATTTTTGTCCCCCACCAAACTTGATTCAGTTTTTTCTTCCCTTCGTTTTTCTTCCTTCGCATCTGCCGACGCTAATCCTCGCAGGATCCGATTTTGTCTCCGATCTGGATCTGACGCCCTACACTCATTTCAGTTACTTTTCCTCCCGTTTGACGTTGCACTTTCGCTTTACACTTTTTGCCTTAGCGTCTGGATTTTACTGCCAATTGCTCATCGCTTGCCAATTGAATCCACCCGCCTGTTTTAGCTCGATTCGGCAAATTAATTAATTGATCCCACCAATTTGTTGCTGGTCAGTTCATATAACACCTCGGACCACGCCAATTCGCTTTCCCGTTGAACGTTTGACCCGATCTCCACTTGCTGACATTACTGCCGCCGTTGCATCTCATACTCATTGACACCCACTCCACATCCGGCGCATCGTTGCATCCATTGACTTTGCAACCACATCCACCACCTTCCACACATTCATAACACCACCACTAACCTTCGCCCTAAACTATGAGTGTTGTTCAGTCAGCGATGTTCAGAGATCAACTTAATTCGTTTGCCAGAGGCACCCACCACTCGGGCACCTCCTTCAACGAATTGCTCGCACAGTTCAAGAGCAGAATCACAACCCAGAAACTGACCCCGGTCACCCCGGTGTCCCGCACTCCTCCAGGCTACAGTGAGTCCAGCTACGTGAAAAAACGCTCGTACAGCGACCAGGCCAACGAGTCCGAGCCGCTTCTGCAAGATCTCCCAAATAAGAGATCCAGAACGGCCCCACCTTCTCCACCTTCATTGTTGCATCAGTCATCCAGCTTTCCTTCGCATCTGTCGGCCTCTGGCAGGCTAGAGAGCCCTGAAACACACAGATCTGCCCGCATCACGTTGCCCAGCCTCAGCGATGCATTGAACGGGATTCGGTCGCTGCCTCCTCCAAGACACTCGAAGCCAATCGTGCCCACGGTGTCTCTCGACTACTTCGACACATACAAGCCCAACGATGAGAACTGGCGCTACGGGTTGTTGGACTCGATCAAGAGCTCCAAGCCCTCGTTCAACTTGTCCAAGTACAGCTACTTGAACAAGCACGCAGAGCCCACCTCGCCCAATCTCCCAACCAGATTGCCCTCGATCCAACTGCTTGAGGCCGGACAGAGACCACACTTCGATGCTCGTGTCAGCTCCAAAGCGTTGCCCGCGCTTGCCGAGAGGAAAATCAACTTTCCTTACGAGTCCAACTACACATATCTCAACAAGACATACTTGACCGACGTCGAGCGGTACCCGGAGTACTTGGAGTTGGCACAGTCGCTTATCCAGCTTTCCAAGCCGCAGCTGTACTCGCCACAGCAGCCTTACTACTCCACCGTGCACAGACACGACGATGGTGGTCATCACAACCACGAGTGTGGGTACGACCATCGCCCGCAACCAAACCACACCCCGGTCAACAATCGCCACGACCCCCACCCTGCATCGCATTACAACACCCCCAAGGAGCCATACTACAACTTCTTGACGTCGCCTTCGGCGTCGCGGTTGCCACAGTTGTCTCCTATGGCCTATGCCACCCCAGACAACAGCTTTGACTTCAAAGTGGCCATGCCCAAAAAGGACAAGAAGACGTCGCTGCAGCGCACTCGCTTCATTCCCATCACTCCCCCATCTGTCAAGGACAAGACTAGATCGGAGTTGATGAAGTCGCCACCCAGATCGGCCCAGGCCGCACCAAGAGTGTGCATTTCGTGTGGTTCAGACCAGTCTCCATGCTGGAGACCCTCGTGGTCGATCAAGGAGGGCCAGTTGTGCAACTCATGCGGGTTGAGATACAAGAAGACCGCCACCAGATGCCTCAACGACGAGTGCAAGAAGATCCCCGCCAAAGGTGAGTGGTCGTTGATGCAGACCAAAGGTAAGACCCAGTTCGACGACGGAACCGAGGCATACAGCTGCTTGGACTGCGGATGGAAGGTCGAGGTGAAGAAGTAGACGCGTCTCGGCCACGATGGGCGCCCATCACATTTTTTGCATATTTTCACTTCTCATTGTGCTCTTTTTTATACTAATTATATGATCATAGAAGCTTGGCTGCGAATTCGCGCCCATGTAAGGTGCAACCAGAGGGAACAGACGCAGCAATGGAAATCGGGAACTTGTCGCCGAGCCATGTCAAACGGATATACTGTCCTAGACCTTTCTATTTCCGTTGCTCTGAGTTCTTTTTTCATAATGCAATTTTACCTTGTTTTTTTTTTTTCCCTGCCCGGCTGACAATCTGTCCAGGTGTTCATGGAACTCAATAGAAGTGAGAATGGCAAACCGGCACATAGCCACCTCCAACTTATCTCGACCCAACTCGCCCATTCTTCCCCTCCACAGATGTCGACCATCAAAATCAATATCAAGTCCTCGGGGGACAAGAAATACGAAGTGTCTGTCGATACGTCCTCCACCATCGAAGACTTGAAAGTGATCATCTCAGCCGAGGCCGATGTGCCGCCAGAAAGACAAAGATTGATCTACAGCGGCAAAGTGTTGAAAGACGCTGAGACCGTGGAACTGTACAAGATCCAGGACGGCCACACTGTTCACTTGGTGAAATCTGCCGCCGCTAAGGCCCCAGCATCCACCCCTGCCGCCAGTTCTGGAGCAACTGCCGCCAGTTCTGGATCGAGCAACGAAACAGGCACCAACGCCAGCGTTCCTTCCAACATCGCCGCAGGTCAAGGTCTGTTCAACCCATTGGCCGATTTGACTGGCGCCAGATACGCCGGGTACACGCAATTGCCCTCGGCGTCGATGTTTGGGCCCGACGGCGGCATGGGCGCGTTCCCGGACTCGGAGCAAATGAACCAGATGATGCTGAGCCCGATGTTCCAGGAGCAAATGAACTCGTTGTTGCTGAACCCGCAGATGTTGGACTTCATGATCAACCAGAACCCGCAGTTGCGTGCTATGGGGCCCCAGGTGCGCGCCATGCTCCAGTCGCCCATGTTTCGTGAGATGCTTCTGAACCCAGAGGCCATGCGTTCCATGATGAACTTGAGCCGCTCGGCAGGACAAGGCGGTGCTGCCACAGGTGGCTTCCCTGCTCCTGGGTCTAACCCAACTCTAGGCTCCGACGCTGGCGACTCGGCCTCTAGTGGTGCTGCCGAAACTGGCTCGGGTGCCCCTGGTGGAAATGCCGCTGCCAATCCGTTCGCGTCCTTGTTTCCAAACGGAGTTCCTCCAATGGACCCATTTGCGCTCTTCGGTGGTGCTGGTGCTGGCGGCACTGGTGGTGCTGCTCAAGAGGACACCAGACCCCCAGAGGAAAGATACTCGAGCCAGTTGGGCCAGCTCAACGACATGGGCTTCTTCGACTTTGACCAGAACGTGGCAGCATTAAGAAGAAGCGGAGGCAACGTGCAGGGTGCCGTGGAGTTCTTGTTGTCGGGTAACTTCTAGGCATGCAAGTGGAGTTCCAACGCGCCTGATTCTGGTGCGCATCCAGGGTAGGCAGATACTGTTGGGAAATAATACATAAATACTGAAATTCTCACGACCAGTAACTCCTCACGGACCAGTGAAACGTGAGCTAGTATTTGTTTTCGAGTAAAGCTCAATTCCTGAACTGGCCATCAAAGAAGAAGGATGGACCGTCTGCAACGACGTCCTGCACACACAATACATAATATCGACTCAACCCAAAATCCACCGTAGTACTATCAACTACCAGGCCATGCCGAAACCATCTACAGATCCTCCCGAAAAAGGGAAGGAAGACACAAACATTGCGCACCGAACGCGGAATGCCTCAAGAAGAGATTCTTCGGGCCTGAAGGACCCAGCAGCCATGAAGAAGTTGGAGAAAGAAAAACGAGACCACAAGCAGAAACCAAAGCCAGACTACATCCCCCCCTTGCGCCGGAACCTAGGGCCTTATGAGTCGGTAATCAATCCGCCCCTCCCAACAAGCTTGTCGCTAGACCCTGTGGACTTTGAGTTCCGCAAGTTTGTTGGATTGATTGTCAAGTCGACCCCAAACAGTCCAGGATTCACCCAGGAGTTCGTGGACGAGCTTTCTGACTTGTCCACAACATACATAAACCACCTCATCACGCAGCTCCACAAGTACACAGAAACACAGCGCCACCGGTTGGCTGGAGTGACCGATTTACAGATGTGTCTTGACAATAATGGGGTGTCAACCAGTGAATTGTACGGCGAGTACGAGCGCACTCTCCAGCTTTCGCCAGAGGTCAGAAGTCATGCATCGGGGCTCCGAAATCGCCTCTCGAAAATCTTGCAGCAGTACAATGCCGAAAACTACAACCTTGAGAAAGATGACCCGTCGTTGGTTTTCCATGCCAACGAGCAGTACGAGATCGCAGCATTGGTGCCTCGGCAGTCCGAGCCTAAAACATACATCCCCGGGTACTTCCCGGATTTGCCTCCTGACTTCACTTACCAGAACACGGGGAGCTACATGAATACCATCACTGACTTGAAACAAATCAAGCTCAAGCTAGTCGAGGAGTCGAGGCTCAATGAAAAGTCTCTCTACAAGTTGATCGAGGATGACGACACTACGTGGATGGCCACTCTCGAGGAGGACCTTGATGTTTTGAACTCGTCTGATCTAGATACAGACCAAGATGACATCATGAGTGTGAGCGGTGATAAAAATGTCACAGACATTGAATCACCGACAGCAGAGCATGCAGTGGCTGACCTAGCAGAATCTAATAAGCACGAAAACAGTGACGAGCCAGTGCAAGATACTGAGATGATCGAGAACGAGGAACCTGCCACAGCCACCATCACCAGCACTGAACCGGAGAATGAATCCATTCCACAAGCTGAGCCTGAAACTGATGTATCTTCAGAGGTGAAAGTCGCGGGCGAAATTACAGAATCGGCTGCTCAATTAGACGTGCCAGAAATCGTGGAGGTTGACCCTACACCTGACGAAAGACCTCCGGCGAAAAGCGATGCACGATTCGACTTTGTCGAGTATGCCCGGAAACGCAGACTCGCCAAACAGCGGGAATTGCGGGCAATTGAAAAAAGGAGACATAAAAGACTGCGCAATATATTTATGAGAGCGGAGAAGGTGTTTTCGTGTTATGCCTCGAGCGCTCCGAAGCTAGAGGAGGTCGAATATTTCAAGACTTACCTTGACAACGGGTTCAAGAAAGTCATTTTGGCGACACGATTGGCAGAAAAGGAGAAAAAACAAAGGCTCGCGGAGCTCCAGAAAGAGAAAGCTGCTCGTGAACACGAACAGGAACAGAAAAACGGCTCCATCGAGTTTGGGTTCACTTTCAACCCAGGATCCAATTTGCTGGACGACAGTGACGACGATGACGAAGACGGCGACAAAGAAGTCCGCGATATTATTTTCGAAGACCATGACGAGCAGGCTGAGGAGCCACATGGGCAAGTGGAAATGGAAACACCAGTTGCTCCAACGGCTGACCCAGCAGAGAGCGATGATGATATGGATCTCGAAAATATTTTCCAGGAGATCGAGCAGCCTGAAACTAACGGTGTCAATGGTGATGATTTAACCACAGAGCTCCATACTGGGAACATCCCCGAGGTCACTTCAACTGAGCAACCTGCTGCTTCACTTTGGGCAGAGGAAAACGACCCAGAAGAGTCAGACGAAGATCTTCAGGATCTCTGATGCCGAATGACGAAAAGAAACTTTTAGAATGATTAATCAAATCACCCAGCATATCTAAACGCTACTGTAAAAGATCTTAATAGAACTCATTTCCAGTTTTTGCCATCTTCCGTATATTCTTCTCGCATTGCAGCCAGCGGTGGTGCACACCCGTACATCCCCGCGCTACCTAAACAAATAACACGCCCTGGGGATCTGCATTTACCACTAGAAGAACAGTTGCCAGTCCATCATTAACTGCATGAACGACAAGCTACGCGTTAACTATTCCTATCACGACTTGCTTACCCCAAGGCAACTGCACTGATTTCAATTTGCCCCATTCCCACCTTCACGCGTGCCGCAATTGGGTCCCCACGCAAATATTAATACTATAAGCGGCAATGACATCAATATCATTACCTTCCTCGGTACCTTTCCCCGTGACGGTGACCGCTGTGTTATGTCGACCAGGAGATGATGTGCAGAAGCACACAACATTGATCAAATACAAGTACTGGGACTATCAAGAGGACCCGAACTCGAGAGAAGAGAACCCACCCAAAATCAGGGTTGAGAGAATTGGCACGTTTGAGTCGCCCATAGAGGGAGAGGTCACAGAGATTGAGGTCGGTGTCAACGACGAGATCGCCCACAGTGGAGTACAGCTTTGTACGGTTCAGGAGCCGTGTACACATACTGTCCAGTATGGAGGGCTCTGTGCTCTATGCGGGAAAGCAGTGGAGGATGAAAAGGATTACACGGGTTACAACTACGAAGACCGAGCCACGATCCTGATGTCGCATGATAACACCGGGCTCCGCATTTCGCTCGATGAGGCTGCCAAAATCGAACAGAGCACTACGGAAAGTTTGGTGGAACACAAAAAGCTCATCTTGGTTGTAGACTTGGACCAGACCATCATCCACGCGACAGTCGACCCCACAGTTGGAGAATGGCAGCGAGACCCACAGAGTCCGAATTATCCTTTCGTGAAGGATGTCAGGTCCTTCAGTCTTGAGGAAGACCCCATTGTTCCTCCAGGGTGGGTGGGAGCTCGCCCAGCGCCCACGAAATGCTGGTACTATGTGAAGCTCCGCCCGGGGCTATCCGAGTTTTTAGCGCGGGTGTCTGAACTTTACGAGCTCCACATCTACACAATGGCCACCCGAAACTATGCTCTCGCCATCGCGAATATCATCGACCCTACGGGCCAATATTTTGGCGACCGCATATTGAGCAGAGACGAAAGTGGGCTGCTCACCCATAAAAACCTTAAGCGACTCTTTCCCGTGGATCAGTCGATGGTGGTCATCATTGATGACAGAGGAGACGTGTGGCAATGGGAGGCAAACTTGTTGAAGGTGGTGCCATATGATTTCTTCGTTGGAATTGGCGACATCAACCTGAGCTTCCTACCGAAAAAGAATGGGCAACTTGTGGGACCCACCAAAAAGCGCAAAACCATCGCCCGATTGGAAGCAATGGAGGAGGAGGCTATCGAGGATGCGCAATCAAGTGACAATGGGGATTCTGACACTAAAAATGAAATGGAATCTTCGGAAGATGGGCCCGAGGGGAATGAAGAATCTAACCCAGGTGAGTCCGACAGCGAAACATCGTCACCGGTTGACCGAATTTTGGAATTGGGCGGGGGTGAAAATAACCAGAATCTCCTCTTGGAGCAGCTGATCACTCGGAGCCAATCACTTGAGCAGCAACAACATGACAGACCATTGGCAAAACTTCAACACAACTTGGACAAAATTATTCATGATCACGACCTGAACACTCCTTCGCCGGAGGCGAATGGCAAAGCAGAGGAGGAGGAGGAGAATCTCTTGTATGATGACGATACCGAACTCGTTTCTCTACAGACAGCATTGGAGACTATCCACACGGAATACTACGAGTGTTACAAAGAGTTTGAAGCACATCAGGATCGTACACCTCGTCCAGACCTTACCACCATCATACCGAGGTTGAAGTCTACCCGATTATCAGGGATCGTCATTCTTTTTTCAGGTATCTTGCCATTGGGAATGAACTTAGACAACGCTGACATTGTCATCTGGTGTCGTCAGTTTGGTGTTCGTGTCACTAATGAGGTCTACCCCGATGTTACACATGTTGTGTGTAGGGATCCATCGTCCTCATTCATGAAACCTGGACTCACCCTTAAGGTGCGTGTGGCCAAGAAGACAATCTCCAACGTGAAGATTGTCAATCCAGATTGGTTATTTGCATGCTTGAGTCAGTGGCAACCAGTCAGTGAACTGGACTACTTGATTGAATTACCGGACCAGGACTGGTTTGTCTCAGACAGAGACGTTGAAAAATACCAGAGGGGCCTCGATTCCATGAAAATGAAAGGCACATCGCGTTCCATGCCCAGTCGTCCACGTGAGGGATCTCTTTCGTCGATCGAGGAGTACGATTTCAGTGAGGCTAACGCAGAGGTGGATGATTTCCTCGCGGACATAAGCGATGAAGAGGATGGTGACGATGATATGGGGGACAAGGATCAAGGCGAGAGTGATGAGGAAGATGGCACCTCTCTGGGCAATAACGGCCAGTCTTTAATCAAGAGTCTCTACAGTCGAAAGAGGAGCGCCGACGACGATCTCGAGGAAGAGGATATAGTTGAAGAGGAAGGTCAAAACAAGCGGCCACGGACAGGCGATGAGATTGACGAATTGGAACAGGAGCTCTTGGATGAGCTCGACCACCTCGACGAGTGAATGTACGATGACGCGGCACTGGCCCCTCACAGCATCAGGTGTAGCGTACAGAGAAATGTCAAGATGAAATTTGAAAACTTACAAACTGCTCGTCATCAAGAGAAATTACGTCAGTTTCTGCTCCCGTCATCGTAATTGGCCAACGTCAACGGCCAATTTCATGCTGGCCGCAGCGCCTGTTCAAAACGAGGCTTAACCCCATATTACGTACGATTTTCGCGGCCAGGTTCTTAATTTAGCTTTACGCCAGCAATCTATTTGTAGCGGGGCGCATAACCGGGATCATTGATGTTTTCTTTCATTTCGGGCAGTGTTTGTGTTTTTTTTTTATAGAGAGCACTAATTCCAACGGTCTTTTCTCCTATCCCTCAGTTCCACCACCGGAAACCACTATGTTTTTTCGCCTCATAGTGTTGTTGTTCACCGTTGCTTCCTTGGTGTTGGCCGTATGGTCCATTGTTGGTTCCTACAAGAACGAATCATACCTAACGGGGAACTATTTGTTGGGCATTCAAACCTCCAACCTCAATCTTTCAGCGATCATCCACGACGTCACCCAGAAACGTGATCTGGGTTTCAAAGATCTCGACTATGAGATCGAGTTGACTCCTACGAGAACAACAGAGATTTTGCAACCGAGGGATCTCTTGTCGAGCTTAGCCGCTGTTGCAACTAACGGCGCTTCCCTGATTGCTAACGCTTTAGGGGACCAAACGTCCGATCTCAAGTCCCTTATTTCGTCGGTGGCAACCGCTGAAAGTGTCAACACGGCGGTGCTAGTCAGTGCTGTCTCGTCAGCTACTGACTTGGACAATCTCAGACTGATTGCTTCGGCTGCGTCGATCCCTGAATCAATTGTCACACTAGCCGCGTCGTACGATGGAGACGTCAACTCCATTGTTCTGACGCTTGTTAGCTCGATCAACGTTACCGAATTGGGGTTGGCCGAGTACTACTCGGTCAGTTACTGGGGCTATTGCCGAGGCGAGTTGGGCGGTAAAGAGGAGTACATCTCCAAATTGGGCAAGTTGGGCAAGCAGTTCAACAACAACCACGTACATTTCACATATTGCTCACCAGCCAAAGCAGGGTACAAGTTTGACCCACTTGATTTGTTGAAGCACGAGATCATGAACCTGATTGAAGGAAAAGTGGATGGCCTTCCCGAATCGCTGAACGTGTTGACAGAGACTATCGAGGCGCAATTGCTCGCGCTAGTGAGCTCGATTACCTACGAAGATTTGCAACTCCCAGGAGACTTGAAGTCGGCACTTGATCTTTTGCACAACCTCACGGTGGCGTCGTTTGCGCTCATATTGATTGGGGCGTGTTTGGCGACCGTCTCGTTTGTTTTCCAATTGGTCGGTTTGTGTCGGTCTCCTGACAATGCGTGCCTCTCGTGTCTCAATTTCATCCTCATGGTGATTGTCTTCATTGCCACCCTTGTTGGATCTGCGTTGAGCACGGGGACGTTCATCTTCGTGCGGAAGGAGGTCAACGATAATATCGAGCAGTATGGCTTGAAGAGTTGGTTATCGGTGCAATACTATGCGCTTCTGTGGTCTGCAGCCGCAGCTGCATTACTCTTGATTGTGTTTGCATTCTTGGGCTACTGCTGCGGGTGTTTCCACTCGGGCAAGAAAAGATACCGGCTGGTGCACCATGAGCACTTCGAGCCAGACATGAGATATGACCACACGTACAAGGGCAGCGACTCTTACTAGGACAATGGCTAAATGGATGGGAACACTTAAGTTATGGATTCGAAAACAATGAGAAGAGAAAAATGAAATATATCAAACACAAAATTGAAGAAAGAATTTCAACGAAACAAGTAGACCACGCTCCTTGCATTCTTGCAACTAGGCATCTGTGCAGTGTGTATGTAGTCGCATCTCACCTACAACTCAATCTACATTTCGGCCACAACATCAACCATCCTCAATGTTAATCTGCGCGTTGTCTGGGGAACCAGCTAAAGACCCCGTGGTATCGCCCAGAAGCGGTTCTGTCTTCGAAAGACATTTGGTCGAGTCCTATATCTCCACGTCAGGCAAGGATCCTGTCAACGACGAACCGCTAGCCATAGAAGACCTCATCTCCATAAAATCGCAAGTGCCGGTCGCCGTCCCGCCTAGGCCCCCGGCGTTCAACTCGATTCCAACCATGCTAGCTGCTTTTCAGAACGAGTGGGATGCCCTTGCGTTGGAAACGTACACTTTACGGAAAGAACTACACGCCGCCCGCCACGAGCTCAGTGAGGCGCTATACCAGTACGACGCCGCGGTCAGGGTCGCTGCAAAAGCCATAAAGGACCGTGACGAGGCGCAGGCGGCTCTCGAGAAACTCTCAGAGACGTTTGCGTCGGAGGCTGCGAAGCCCATGGATGGAGTGGAAACAGCTGGCAACGGGCATCAAAACGGCACTTCGGCGCACTCAAAGGAGAAAATCCCGGTGGGCTTGTTGACGGCGCTGAGAGACCGTCTTTTTGCATTGCACAAGAAGGAGAAATTATCGTTACCGCTAACGAAACTATCGAAAGTGGCCTTCACCACCAAAGAGGAGCGAGAAGTGCTGGCCGACTTGTCCTCTGTTGCCGGTAGCGCCGATGGGTCTACCATTGCTCTCCTTTCGCAGGATAAGATCGAGACACTTCCGGATGGTACGGTGCACGATGTCAAGGGAATTTCTGCCACTGGAGTCATCGAGGATTCTGGGAAATCTACGCCAGTTGCGTTTGCTAGCGGGTCGATCATTGATTTGTCTGATAACTCCAGTACAGAACTCGCCTTGGAAAATGTGACCGCAATTGTTCCGCATCCTGACTCAGGCGTGTTCGTTGCGTTGACCCAGCAAAACGAGTGGGCATTGACCAGTTTCGGTGAATCGATCGAACTACTCTATAAAACACAGTTGGGATCCGACATCTCCACGGCCGCTCTACATGTCGATGGTGTGCTTTTGGGACTCGGCACACTTGACGGTCAAGTTCTCATATTTGACTTGACCACGGCAGAAAAGGTGACCTCTATATCCACACACTATCCTCGCGTCAACAAGATCCAGTTTGCTCGCAACGGGTACTGGCTAGCGGTTACTTCGTCCAAAAACGATGATTTTACGCTCGAGATCTTTGACTTACGGAAGAACTCATTGGTCCATGAACTCTCGTTCGACTCACCCATAGACTTTGTGCTTGACCCCTCGAGCCAGGTGTTGACCACATACGAGACAAAACAGAGCAAATTGCTGGTTCATTTATACATCAAGAAGGGGAAGCAATGGGTCGACCGTGCTGCAGAGACCGAGGTGGATACGATACAATACCTTATCAACGAGACATCGGTTGAGCTGCTCATGAAGGAGAAGTCCGTGAGGCTAGGTGGAGTTGGCAACGGCAAGAAGTACCACTACGAACTCAACTTCTCATGAAGCAATAGGAACCACTAAATACACTCACTAGTAACGAAATACACCGGTCTAAAATTCACTGGCAAATCGAGCGAAATTCATGTAATTCGTTAAAAAATCGCACGATCGACAGGGTTGGAACACTTGGGTGCGAATCGCGCACTGTCCTTCTCTTGACTTCCACTTTCCCTTTTTACCTTGGCGACTCCTGCAATGGCCATCAACAAATCGGAAATCGACAAGCTCGTGGCGGCGTGGTTGGCCGTGGATGTCAACAAAACCACCAGAAATGAAATTCAGACTTTACACGGGAACGGAGACTACGCTGCGTTAGACAAGAAACTCTCCACCAGAATAGCATTTGGCACTGCCGGCCTCAGGTCTTCAATGGAGTCGGGCTTTGCCCACATGAACGACGTGACCATTTTGCAAGCGTCCCAGGGTCTTGTGGAGTACTTGCTTCAGAATTCCGGGTCGTCGATTGTTGTGGGCTACGACCACCGCCACCACTCGCAGAGGTTTGCGGAAATAACCGCCAGCGTGGCTCTCTCGCGTGGTTTCACCGTCTACTACTTGGGCAACGTGACAAGCTTGTCGGACGAGTCGGACCCAGGCAACTTCGACGTGTCCGCAGACAGATCTTACGTCCATACGCCCATGGTGCCGTTCGGCATTGACTACTATAAGGCAGCAGGAGGAGTGATGGTAACGGCATCCCACAACCCGGCCAAGGACAACGGGTACAAGGTGTACTACGGCAACGGGTGCCAGATTATTCCTCCGCACGACGTGGGCATTGCCGCCACCATCGAACAGAATTTGTCTCCGTGGTTGGACAGAGATGTGTGGAACATCAGCGGCAACTTCCGCAAGGGAATTGAGTCCGGGAGGTTGGTGCTGGTCAAGCACGAGCTAACTGAGCAGTACGTGAAGACGGTGAGCTCGAAGTTGATCGAGAACAACGCCATCTCCTACGACTTCATCTATACCCCCATGCACGGCGTTGGGTTGGAGATATTTGAGAAATTGGCGCACAAGTTCAACATCTCGGTTGACAGTGTGCCCGAGCAGGCCCGTCCAGATCCTGAGTTCCCAACTGTGCGGTTTCCCAACCCAGAGGAAGCCGGTGCTCTTGATTTGGCCATAGAAAGGGCGAAATCCAAGGGTGTCAAGTTGGTCGTGGCCAGCGACCCGGATGCCGACAGGTTTAGCGTGGCCATTGCCACCCGTGAAGGAACTTGGCAGCAGCTCACTGGAAACGAAATCGGGATCTTGTTTGCTGTCTACGTGATCGAAGAACTCACGCCTCCGGAAGATCTTGCAAACACATACCTTGTGAACTCCACGGTTTCCTCGCAGCTTCTCCGGTCAATTTCGGAGAAAGTCGGATGCAAGTACACCGACACCTTGACCGGGTTCAAGTGGATTGGCAACAAGGCCATCGACTTGAAGGCGGAGGGCTACAGTGTGCCATTTGGATACGAGGAGGCAATTGGGTACATGTTCAACGTGGCCAACGACAAGGATGGTATCTCTGCAGCAGTCGTGTGGCTCCAATTGTATGAGAAGTGGTTTGCCGATGGCAAGATCGATCCAATCGAGAAGCTCGAGCAGATCTACTCCAAGTACGGGTGGTTTAAGGAGTGCAACGGCTACTACAAGCTCGACGACGTGGCGAAAACGCCCAAGATTTTTAATGAGACAATCCGTAAGTCCTACGGGGCCGGAAGACAGTTCCCAGCCACTATCGGCGACTTCGATGTCGTTCAATGGAGAGACCTCACTGTTGGGTACGACTCGTCTACTGTGGACCACTTGCCAATCTTGCCGGTAGACGCGACTTCGCAAATGATCACTGCAATTCTCAAACCCACTGGGGGTTCTAGCAGCTCGGACCAGGTGAGGTTCACGTGCCGGGGCTCTGGCACTGAGCCCAAATTAAAGGTGTACATCGAAGGTTCGTCAGGCACAAGTGAGAAACACGCACGCAGTCTAGCAGTCGAATGCTGGAACACGTTGCGCAGCGAATGGTTCCAGCCCGAGAAAAACGGGTTGCAGGAGGTGTTGTAACGCAAACTCCTATAGAATATACTAATATAGAACGCTTCACGATCCAGCAATCTCTGTTATTCCCACTTCCTCGTTAAAGCAGAGCCACGCCTCGCTTGCGTGTATTTCGCCTGCATGCAGCGCTCCCACTACACAACCTTGTGTTTGGGCGAATTTTTATCTCGAACCATTCTTCACCACCGCGAGCGGAAACACCGCTTTTTAAAGCTACATCTGTCCGTTGCCCCGAAGAATCTCGGCTTCCAAAGACAGAAATGGCTATCCTCAACGCCGGTAAGCCCGACTTGCCCATGTATGTCTCGCATTCCCGTCACGAACACCCCTCGGTGTCAAGCGCCAATACTAACTCCTCCAGCTACAACAACAGACTTTACCCAAGGAAACCGTCTCGAGCAATCGTGCGGCTTTTCTGGATTGCAGGAGTAACGCTACTATTATTGTGGACCGTTTTCAGGTCCACTCTCTTCGGTACTTCCCTCGAGGGGAACCTGCCGCAAGATGAAGGTTTCGAGCTATATACCGCCACCAAAGACGGAATCACCAAGGAGGACACTACAAATGGCGTTTCCGACCCTAGCGGCGTTTTGACCCCCGAGGAGCAGGACAAGATCTACAAGGAAACCGTTGAATTCTACGACTTGAACGATTACCAAGGATCACCGGCCGGGAAGGGAGCTCAGAACGGCGACGTGGTGCTTTTCTTGATGCCGTTGAGAAACGCCGAGCACGTGTTGCCCATGGCCTTCCACAACATCATGAACTTGACCTACGATCACTCCTTGATCGACATTGCCTTCTTGGTTTCCGATTGCTCCCCTGGTGACACAACTTTAGAGACGGTGTTTGAGTACTCAGTGGCGCTTCAGAATGGCACTTTAGCCGACCAGTTGCTCGACGAAGAGGCCCGCAAGCGCAACGCCAACGTTAAAGGTACTAATGACTTGTACCAATTATACATGGAGCCAGGTTACATCGAGAACGTCAAGAAAGCTTACAACTCACCGGAATCTTACCACGCTGGTTACCGGACTCCATTTAGGTCGGTGTCCATTTTCGTGAAGGATTTTGGCCAGGTCATTGGTCAGGGATTCAGTGATCGTCATGCGGTGAAAGTTCAAGGTATCCGTCGTAAGTTGATGGGCCGTGCGAGAAATTGGTTGACTGCAAGCGCATTGAAGCCATATCACTCTTGGGTCTACTGGAGAGACGTTGATATCGAGACTTGTCCTGGTACTGTGATTCAGGACTTGATGAAGTTCGACTACGATGTGATGGTGCCCAATATTTGGAGACCGCTTCCAAAATTCCTCAATAGTGAGCAGCCTTACGATTTGAACTCATGGGTGGAGTCAGATCCGGCGCTAGAGCTCGCTAAGACGTTGGACGAAGACGACGTGATCGTCGAAGGCTATGCAGAATACCCAACATACCGTGTGCATTTAGCCTATATTCGTGATCCAAACGGAAGTCCTGATGAGGTGGTTGAGTTGGACGGTGTTGGAGGAGTCTCCATTTTGGCAAAAGCAAAGATATTCAGACAGGGTGTCCATTTCCCTGCGTTCACGCTATGGAATCATGCTGAGACTGAAGCGTTCGGTAAAATGTCCAGGGCCATGGGCTTCAGAGTCGGCGGGTTGCCTCACTATACCATTTGGCATATTTATGAACCAAGCGAAGATGACTTGAAGCAAATCGCATCGATGGAGAGGAAGAAGAGGCGACAAAAAAGCCATTGATGATTGCTGGTTCCACTTGACATTTTTAGCATTAGTGTACAATACATGCCCATGACTTATAACGATGTGAGGGAAATAAAAAAAAAAACATTTATCAGTAGGAAGGCAGGTGTTTTAATCCACGCGAAGCGTTTGCTTCACTCAGAGATTGTTCACATCCATTTTATTCATCATGAAATGTTGATGCTGGAGGAATCGAACCTCCGCTGTGCTCGCGCAGTGTGCACGACAGCTTGGCCACAGCAAATTAAAATCGTTGATTTTCGAGCTAAGTTGATAGGGCCAGATATTCATCCAAGAGTATGAATTCACAAAATAGCGAATTCTGACCTACCAGTGCCCCAAAGTCATGCAGAAAACCGCATTATCGATTAAAATCGCCTATTTCAGTCTCCATCGAGTCGTATAAGGTCTCAATTCTCGTGATGATAAATCGCACATGGATTTCGCGTTTAATCTCGTGATTTAACCGCAGATTTCACGAAGTTTCAGATATCCCCGATGCGTGGAATTCTAGGACGTATTTTCAGCTGGGAAACCGCGTTTTTGGTGCCATGGTATGTGCGTTTGTTTTGGAGGCTGCTCATTGGAATGTTAATGTTGTTTTTGTGTACTGCATATGATGGTCTCTTCTACAAACAATAGCAAGAACTGTTCACGAAACAATAGCTCATGGTGATGCAGGATGATTGTCTAACGAAAGTCAGGCGATACTTCTATCTGTCTCAAAGGACTTCCAGAAGGTGCAGGGATGGATCGACACGTAAGTTCACACGCAGAACCCCAGACAATCCACAGATAAATACCGTTTCATATCGGCCAGCTAAGTAATGTTGTGGATAAATTGTGGGACGATATCGACAAAGGATGGCCGCTCGAAGTATTCAACGGAAATCGAATTTCATCGTTCTTGTTCCGAAGGGCCCAAACACACGCGGAAGAAACAGCGGTGTACCTCAACTTTCGGTGTGCTTGAATGGGATCTCACCCTAGAGTGTTACGAAATAAAAACCTCTGGCCGAGAAAACGGAAACAGTATCGGCGCTCCGAGCATATTTGAAGCTTCATCGTAATCTCCTCAATCTGGCGGGCCAGTAAATGTCAACACAGTTGTGGGCCCTGGTGCGATCCCAGATGTGTTCACTTTGCTCTCAACTGGGCAAAATACACCCGAGGTGCGTTTGTGTTTTCAATTTCGAGCGAGAGGCTCAAAATAGAAAGAGGGCTTCCCATAGTGAAAAGGGCTTCCCCCTGAACCACCTCAGCTACCTGCAATTCAAGTCAAGTTGCAATCTGAGATTTTCAGTTCGACCCTGTATAATCCCCAGGATCGACCAAAATAAATTACCGCCCAAAGGGGCGATTACGGCCAACTTCCCCGTGTTTCATCTGGTAGCCGTTAACTAAATACGCCTCTCGCTTGCCGCGACCTGTGCCAAGATAAACAAATGGCCCTCCACATACGCCCCGCTGTTTTTAGCTATTCCTGATCTGGTAGCTCAAGCGTGGGTTGAACCCTGAGTGCGCATAGATGCAACCGGCAATTCTGGGTCCACAAAACGTAGGGAAAATTGACTGAAAAGATGCCCACGCCACTCAATCTGCCTTGACATGTCCTTTTCAAGCACATTTTGGGTTCGAAAACAAAATTCACTGAAGACGGATCTAAAGCACCTCCCCAACTGCCACATAACTACCGCCCTCGATTACCACACACGCCTTCTGTTTGCGCGTTATTTTGAAATTGGCCGGCTGTGTGCAGGTGGGCGCATCCGCCGGCTAGCGGTGGATTTCAACCTTCTCTTCCGCCAACCTTTCTCTCCACTAGCGCTACCCATCTGGTTTTTTCTTCACTTCTGCCGGCACTCCGTGGTTCGTGCCCCTTTCACTTCCCTGCTTTCTTTTCTTTCTGGCATGTGGTTCATTTTTGTTTTCCTTGCCGGCGCTCTTGCCTTGTGCCCGGTTAAAGATTTCAGAGTTAAAGACCTCTCGTCAAAGGGTGTGAATGTCAAGCAGATTGCCCAGGATCGCGTGGATGACGCCTTATTGGCCACCACAGCCACGTCTGTGTCATCTTCTTCGACGTCATATTCCAACTCCATTCCCACCATCGGCTTGGACGCCAGTGTCCAGGCGTTGTGGACTGATTCGTCCAACTCGATCTACTACATCAACTCCACGATCGACGACCACAAAACGGGGTTCCGCCAGATTTTCCCGCTCTTGCTCGACACGGGGAGCGAGATCTCGTGGATTTACAACGTGAGCTGTACCTCCAGTGCATGTCTGAATGCTCCCAAATTCAACGACTCGGGCCTCTACACCACCTCTGCATTCCAACTCTCCTACTCGGGCCTGGTGATCTCGGGCTCCATGGTGGACACTTTGCATAACAACATGACTTTCAGCTACCCCAATGGGCTCGCCTTGTCCAACTACTCGTTTGGGTTGGCCGACTCCGCCCCACTGTTTTTCAACGACTACAACGTGAGCGGCATCATTGGTATCCCTTCAGTCTACAACGAGACTAGCCAGACCAACTTCATTGCGCAGTTGGATGCGTCAGGCGCCATCTCCAGCCGGAAGTTCGGCATCATTTTGGGTGGCAGTGCAAACTCCAACTCGTCATTTGGTGGGTTGTTATTGCTTGGCGACTCGGCTTCGGAAAACGCCGACAAGTTGGCAACCTCTGACGTGGACTACTGCTCGCTCGACGAAAACACAAACGGGTACTGGCTTGTGACCGTCACCATGGTGGCCGTTCTCGACTCAGATGAAGAAAACAAGTCATTAAGTACGTTCAACAGTTCCAGACAGGCAATCATAGATACTGGTACTACGGGTTTATCTATTCCCTTGGACGATGCCAACGCGCTTCACGAGGCGTTGTTTGGCTCCCTGTACGTTACTGACGGCGAGGGAAACTACGCCTTCTTGTGCAACGCTACGGGAGAAATTGACTTCACTATCAGCGGCAAAAATTTCACAATTCCCGTGGAGAACATTCGCGGGAACGAGTACACAAACAAGGTGTTGGAAGGGTACTGTGCATCAAAAGCTCAGGGTTCGCTGAGCACGTCCTATTGGATTTTGGGTGGCAGTTTCCTCAAGAGCTTCTACACGATTTTCGATCTCGACAACTTCAAAATTGGATTTGCACCTAGCGTGGACGGGTTTGCCACGTCGGTGGCATCAAAATCTCAGACCGCCACTTCGTCTATGAGTGGTAGCTTCTCGACCATCGCAACATCGACCATTGCGTCTAGTCTGGCGTCGAATCTGACGACTTCGTCTAGCAACAACGCCTATCAGAACTCTGGGGCGGGTGTTGGTTCGGTTGCGTTGGCATTAATCTGCATGCTTTATTAATAATAGACATTCGCTTTAAGTGATCACCACTAGCCACGACATCACCGCGTACATCAACGCAACAGGATAGATGGCAAGAAACACGCGCCCTGGTAACACCCCCAGGCACCGTAGACTCATATCTGCCGCATAGACACTCCACAAGTCAAGCACAGCGATTATCGCCAACCGCACGAGCTTCCACCGGACAAATAACGTGCTCACCACAGCACCAAGGACAATGGGGAACATCGAGTAGCCTGTGGCGCTGATCGCCGAGAGAAACGAGATGCTCCCGCCTAACATCTGGATGTTGATGCCCACCACCAAGTAGAAGAGCCATATGAAGGTGAAAGTGCCTGAAAACACAGAGTTAGTCTGGGAATTGGGCGCCGCAAGCCCCATTGTCACCGAGTATCCCAATGAAAAGATCAACGGACCCCATAAGTCCCAATCGAGCGCTGTAACCGCGGATGAGTTGCCCTCCAAGTTGGATTCATCCTCGTCCTCATCCTCAGGCACTGGGCGGGTAGCATTGAGGATCAGCGAGGGCAACCTGATGCCATTGCTGGTGGCCAAATTTATGAGTCCCAGCTGGTGTGTCTTCGCCAATTGCTGGAGCTGGGCGGGCCAAACCACAATGGCTAGTCTTCTCCCGATTTGGGAAAGGTCTCTCTTGAGAGTTTGCCACACTGGCTCGTCAAGAGTGTCGCCGCCGGTGTACTGGCGTTCTCTGATGGTGTTTGTTTGCTGGAAGTTCAGTGACGTGACGAACGGTGTGAATGCCGACGACAAGTCGACTTTTGGTGTCCAAAACAGGTTGACGCCGCCAGAAGTGGTTTGTGGTTGCGGGGCGGCATTTTGATTGGCTGGTTGTGGTTGTGGTTGGGAACTGTTGGATGGGAGTTCTTCGTCGGCTATGATGAAATCGTCAGGGGATGTTCCACTTCCGTATTGGCTCATGGTTTGTGGTGGAGTAGTATGTTTGGTGGGAAAGGTGCAGGATGCACCGAAAGTAGTTAGAGGAGGTCAGCAAAACGGCGCAAATGCAATTTACCCTGGAAAAAAAAAATTGTGGAGCCTCAGAGTTTAAGTCCAGTCTAGGCTCCATATGCTTGAGTTGGCAGATTATCTGTATTGAAGGCTTTTTGTATTGGCAGGCTCTTTGTATTGGCTATCCGCACTGATAGGCATCTGTATTGGCAGGTTATCTGTATTGGTACTCTAACTGGGATAGCCGCACTCACACCTCATTCTAATCGCTGAGCAAATTCAGTTTACGCCACGCGCTCGGTCTCCTTGATGGCGTCCTCTCTGCTGTCAAACGGCGTCAAGTGCTTCACCACCCGAGCAGGAACACCTACTACTACAGTATTGGCAGGCACATCTTTGGTGACAGTACTGCCAGCACCAACCACTGCACCATCGCCAATGGTCACGCCAGGCAAAACAGTGACGTTGCTTCCAAACCAAACAAGATTACCGACCTTGATGGGCAACGCGTACTCGACGCCGTTGTATCTCTGGGTCGGGTCGACAGGATGCGTGGCGGTGGTGAATGTGCAGTTGGGTCCAACCATGACGTTGTCGCCAATGGTGATAAGAGTGCAGTCCAAGAACGTCAAGTTGAAGTTGCCGTAGAAGCTCTTGCCCACGCTGACGTTGAAGCCGTAATCCACAAAGAACGGTGGCTCGAGGAAGATATCGGGGTGGCACTTACCAAAGATCTTCGACAAGTACTCGAAACGCGCCTGCTGGTGCTTGTCAAAGTCGAAGTCGTAGTCCTTCATGCGGATGTTCCCGTAGTCGGCGGTCACCTCGTGGGCCAAGTTTCTCGCGAGCCAAAGCTCTTTGTTGAAACAGTCGTAGGGCACGCTGGAGATCATCTTCTTGTACTCTTCGCTTCTGGGGATATTGTTGAGGTTGGCGAACGCGTAGTCCACGAGCTCCTTGTTGATTTCCTTTTCGACCGACATGCCTGAGTTTTGGGTTTGTTGAGTTTTGTCAAAGTTGGGGTTTTCAAGTATTGTCGAAATTGGCTGTTTTCGGTTGGGATCGCTAGATTTTAATCTGAAATAAATGCGGGGCACTCCGGCGCCTTATATGGTGGGGCGCACTGTCCCTATTCGGAAGCGTTCCCAGGTTTAAACCCTGTGCACAATTGCCAAGCTTACTGTTGTTTTATTTTGTTTTTTTTTTGTCATTTCTTTGTTCACTTTATTTATTTAGTCCTGCAGCCCTTGGTGCTTACTCGTCGTCAGTGAGACCAGTGAAAACGTCCCAAGATGGGTCGCATGTTCTCACAATACCGTCCTTCTTGGACAATTGGTTCAACAGCTCAAAGTCCTCGTCGCTCAACTTGATCGTCTTCAAGTTCGAGATGATCCGCGAGTCGGTCACCGACTTGGGCAACACAACAGTGCCTCTTTGCACGGCCCAAGACACAAGAATCTGCGCTGGCTCCACCTTGTTCTTCTCGGCAATACTGACGATGGTCTCGTTCTTGAAAAGTGGCGAGTCGTTCGAGCCCAATGGCGAGTACGCCTCGATCAAGATGTTCTCCTTGGTCAAGTACGCCTTCAAGTCCTCCTGAGGCAACAAGGGGTGCGCCTCGATCTGGTTCACCGCTGGCTTGACAGTCACGTCCTTGTCGGCCAACAACTTCTCGATCTTCTTCTGGGTGAAGTTCGACACGCCCACAGACTTGACCTTGCCGGTTTTCACCAACTTCTGCACCTTCTTGTACGTCTCGAGGTAGTCGTATTCCTCGGCAGTGGCCTTCACGCTACCGTGGGCAGAAACGGGCCAGTGGATCAAGTACAAGTCGACGTAACTCAACCCCAACTTGCCCAACGAGATGTCAAGCGCCTTCTCGGGGTCGGCGTGGTCGGAGTTCCACAATTTCGTGGTGACGTAGATCTCAGATCTTGGAACGCCCGACTCCTTGATTCCCTGGCCGACTTCCTCCTCGTTACCGTAAATTGCCGCGGTGTCAATGTGTCTGTAGCCATTTTGCAAGGCCACTTTCACGGCGTTGGAGGCAGCCCCTTTTTCAGAAGCTCTCCAGGTGCCCAATCCGACCGCTGGGATTTTGGTGCCGTCATTCAAAGTGAAGATTGATTCGTTGATTTGCAAAGACATGGTGGAGTTAATTATGTGTCAATTGGGTTAATTGATGTGCTGCGATTTCGAGGAATTGCTCGGCCTTATATAGTGGGTGAGACCGATACTGTTCCGACACTATTCTGCATGCTTGCATAATTGTGCTGACAAAAACCGTGCTAGCGAAATTCCACAGAGATCCACAGTGCGCGATTCCGTTGCTCCAATTGCTACTGGTTTAGCGCACTGGCCAAAGCTTATATGGTTGCCACCAAATTGGGAATGATAGTCAAGGGTAGAAATGATAGTCAAAATAGAAATTGGTGGTAAATTTGAGAGTCAATACGCGAAATGATAGTCAAAAGTTTATCATCTTTTACGGGCACCTATCACTACATAAACCGATTTGCAACGACACTTTAACGTGAATTTTGACGTTGACGTAAACTCCCGTCAAGGTGCTATTTTTTGCGGAACCCAAACATCCCTTTGCGGCCCGATTTCTTGTTGCTGGACCCCGATGTTAAACTGCTGCTCAGCTTTGTACGTGTGAGCAGTTGGCTGTCCGACCCCGGTCCGTCTTTCCCAGAAAGCTTGGTTCCAAGTCGTTTCAACATGCGGCTCTTTGGGGCTCCAATACCGTGCAACAGCGATTCGTCGTGGAAAGTGCTTCTTGACGTAAGTGACATATTGTCGCTTTGGTCGTCGTTTACCGTAGCACTATGCTTCCTCTTATCTTTTTCAAGCTGACTCTTTTTGCTCTTTTCTTCCTTGGCCCGTTTGTGCTTCATCTTCTCTTCTTTCTTGATCAACTGCGCAATCCGCTTGTCCAACTCTTTGTTGGTGTCCACAGATTCGACCTTGGGGTTTTTGAACGACGAGAACATGAGTCCGCTGGTGGTCCGCGACATGCTCTCCGACTTCACTGAGGTTTGTGTTGTCAACGAAGACGAAGAGTGTGAAGGCTCCAATTTCGGAGCCAGATTCACCGTGGAGCTCCCAAAGCTTCTCTGCTCGGTCTGTCCAGTAGGTCTGACCAGGTTCGTACCTGAGGTTATTGTTGAAACTGATTCTCTTTGTGCGGAGTTGCGTTGTTCAGCAAGCTCCTTCTCGGTCCTTTCATTCTCGTGAATCACTTCAAGATTTCTTTGCAATTTCTCATAGCTCTCCTTCGTCTCTTTGAGCGCCCGCACCATGTGTCTGACATTCATGGAACGCAACATTAACTTCACATCAGTGCACATGCCAGCAGTCTCGTAGATCAAATCGATGACAAAATTGCTTGGCTCTGGCGACTCAGGAGACACCAATTGCTCCAACGTCAAATCAAATAAGCGTTCTTGTTCCTCGTCGTAATCATCGGAGTCAAAGTTTGACTGCACTATGGAGTCGTAGAGTGATCTGTCAAACACAGATCTCGATCTTGGTCCAAGCGAGACTTTCCTATCCTGATAATCCAAATAATGCAAAGACGATTCAAGTTTTCCATCCTCCTCGCCGCTGTTATCCGTGCTGATTTCTTCTTCCGAAGAACCCTTGTTCTCCCCAGTTCCCGACTTGGGTGACTTTGGTGACGACAGCTTCTGTTGAAAGTAATCTGTGCCGTCCATTGAAGTTCCATGTTCAGCACTCATCCCTAAAGAAGAAGGGATCTTTTTCCTTCCACTCCCTATCGTAGATACACTTGATTTATGAAGACTTGAAGATTTCCGCAATAGAGCAATATCCAAGTATCCATCATCAACTGTGTCCATGAATCCTTCGTACTCGTCCAAAGGAGATCTGAAAGTCGATTTCAGCGGCCCATTAATCTGCTCGAGAACATCGCTAATCTTTCTCTTCAACTTGTTGCCCTCTTTCACAATAAGGTGTTCTTTCCTGCCGATGATTCCGTAAAGAACCTCACACAACAAATCGTAAAGAAGAGGAACCTTATAGTATCTTGCAATGAGCATACAATCAAGCGCACAGGGTTTTAAGGTCCACTTGTTACCAACCTGGCCGGTGTACAAGTATTCGCAAAACGCTTTCAAAGCTGTGGTACCGAAGGGGATGTAGAGTTTCCTTGGAATCAAGGATGGCTCCATCTTGAATGTCTCAGGATCAATTGTCGTGAAGTCTAACAACGTATGGCTCTCAGATGGTTCTGAGTGTTTGGAGACGCTGGGTAGCGACAGGCTGGAATGGTTTTCAGTGATCAATTTTGGATTCGAAAGTTTCGATGGTGCCTCGCACGAAGGTGGTGCGGATTCTGCTTTCGGGTAAGACTTCTTCTCAGGTTCTGCGCTGCTTCTTGACGCCGTCTCGGAGTTATCCGATTGGACATCGGCATTTTTGAGTCCTTCCTTGGATCCAGAGTTCAGGGTAGCCATCGGCTCGCTGCTAGCCGAGATGGAGCCTCTCGGAGAAGCAAATGGACTTGCGCCGGTGGGAATGTTCCTCAATGCCGTCAAAGTGTGTAAAATCGAGGCTCGAGGTGACAAAGCATCCGTCGAGTTCTTCCGCGAGGTAGACCTGTACGACGTCGGTGTTGTTGGAACTGCTGGAATTGGCTCACTAGGCAAAGGTAGTTGAGGTGGAATCTCTTGAAGGTGGGAAGCGAGCAAAGACCCCCCTGAGGAATATGATGAAGTTGAATTCTTCCGGTCAAACTCCTGTTTGTGTGGATCTATAGAGACCGTCTGGGAGGAGACTTCATTCACCGAATTGGACGACCCTCCGTCTTGGAACGGAAGTCTAAATTGTGGCGCTTCCTTGTGTGTGGATTTCGGAATAGCCAACAGGAATGACAACTTGGTGTCAGGATCATCGTAGTTGTCGGCATTGGATGCTTCGCTACCCGACGACGAGTGTTTGACTATTTTTGACCCAACACTGCCACCACTGCTTTTTGATGACCTCAATTTGTTGCTCAGGCTCTTTTGGCTCTGATCCGACTCGAATTTATCAATGGCTTTCACGTAGGACCGCGAGAGAATTCCGATGAAATGCTGTCCCCATCTCTCTATGAGAATTGTCATAGATACAGGGAGACGATCGCCATTGCAGGAAATCAATTCGAAATCCGAAATCAAGTCACCATATCTATCGAACGCATTCCTGCCCAAAGTAATAGCTGCCGGTGGGAACACAGATCGAACTTTGGTGAAGTTCACTTTGGGGGCTGCATAATGCACATAATCGCTGAAAGTGACGGCATGCTGAGCACCTTTTCCATCACTTTGCGCTGAGAATCCAGAGAACTTGCGAGCTGGATGAATATCGGGCTTTTCATTGCCGTCGCTGTTCTGCAGTAGCGAGGAGCTCATCTCATCCTCGGTAAAAGAAGAGCTCGTAGACACAATCTCTTCCATGGAGCTAGTTTCGGTCAAATTGTACTTCTTGCCATCTGAGCCGTGAAAATGACTGCCGGCCAATTCTGACGACGCAAGTATGTTGGTGACTGGCAAGCTCACCGTTATCATGGACGAGAAATACCGAACACTGCTGGTGGTTTTCGACGTCACGTAGTTTCCTAGCAAGACCACTCTGTGGTGAGAAGTCCAAGCGAAACCTCCCCAGAATCTGTGAGATCCGTAGTCATGATTGCAGAAAATGTTGAGTCGAGACCACTTGCCCGTGGGCTTGTTGTAGATGAAAATTGAGATGTCAAAGTCGTCCGGCAAGAAACCTGTAATCACCAAATTTTGACCAAACAATCCACCGGTAGGGTACCGCAAATTAAGAGGGATCGTGTGACGCAAAACGGAAGGCTGAGCAGTTTTTCCAGTAGAAGCGTCCCGCTTCTTGTGCAATGAAAGCACTTTAGCCCTACCAAGCTTTTTCCCCATCCGAAACGAGAGAAGCGGGTTCACAGTTGTGGCTTCATCTGTAGATTTCGTAGGCGAGTAGATTATGATTGACTCTTCCTCGACAGTGGACTTGCCTTTAGAAAATGCCCCATGTGGTGTTTGCGGAAGGGCGGGCGACTCGCGTCGGTACTCCACCTCCTCTTGGAAGTTGACGATGATGCTGTTGAGATAATTGACGTTGATCCGTTTGTCCTGGTCGATAGCCAGGAAGTTCAGAAGACCTTTCTGAGATTCCTTTGTCTCGTCGCTTGCCTGAGCCAGAAACACTAAAGGGGTGGTGGTGGTGGTGTACTGTTCGTCGACCAAGTCGAAAACAACATTGTCGTACAATGGCTCAGATTCTGACCCCAACCCACCGGCTATTAGGAGGCCGAAGTGATCCTTTTTCCGAGAGAAGGGGAGGCTTCCAACCAACGTCATTTTGTGGCAGAAACGAGGCGAAGGTGCCTCCGAAAGTGAGTCCAAGCCGGACCCATCGTGGAGTTGTCTCCACGCACCCTTAGTGAGATTGAATTCCCACAAATCGTTGCATGGAACGAGTCGGCAAGGGTCAGCCTGTTCGTCGATGTTATCAGGGATGGTGAGACCGCCAAACACGTAGATGCAGCCATCACCTTTGGCCAATTCGTGGAACAATCTTGGTTTTGGCTTTGGCGCGTTCGCAGGCACCTCGACTCGTTTCCACGTCTTCAGGATCAAGTCCAAGTAGAAAAGTTCGCCCGAGAGGTACTTGCGGACACGCTTGGCCTTGTTGGCACCGATGCGCAGCAAGAAAGTGGTGGTGATACCTTCGATAGACACAATGTCGTCCAACTCCAAGCCGATGGTCAAGCCACCGTACGTGAACACAAATGAGTTGTAAAGAACGGAAGCGGAGCCTGTACGCACGTTCAAATTAAGCCGGTCGTCTTTCTCGGTAGGCGGCAACTGCAACATGTGGCAGGAGCTCGACACGGGGATGAAAGTGGTCATTTTGTGGTGGAGAGTGGGCGGTTCAAATGTTCATGTCCACAGGGAACGGGAAATTTGTGGGCGCGGTTGCAATCGATAGATGGACGGAGTATATGGAACTAGCGGGTGGCGAATTGCACCTTGGGCCGATTTTTGCACGATTCTGTCGACTTCCAGCTGGTGTTGTGGAAACTCCCTGGTGGTGATTGGCTTACCCTCTGACTTTCAAGTGAGTCTCCCAACCTACGCACCAAGCTACAATGCAGGGAGATGCCACTTTGCATGTGAGGGTGGAGGCGTGGAAAGACAGCGAAAAGGGAGGGAAAAAAGGGGCCAGTTTTCCTTTGGGAGGTGTGATGACCGCCAGATATCTTTTTTTCATGTTTTTCTCTATTCTTTCTGGACTTTTAGTTCCCGCTACCCTAGCTTATTCTCGACGGGCACCTATTGGCCCCGGTGCATGGTGCAGGATCGATCACCGGCTTTAGAATGTGCTTCTCGGTCGATTTGAGAGGCACAAATCATGAAAGTTGAACATATCCTCCAACAAATGCACGCGGATGTGCAATTCGAATGCTTTGGCGCTTGCAAGCTCAAATAAGAATTTTACAAATGGGTCAAACTTATGCTGGAGCAACACTTGGTGTCGATCTGTAGACGGCCAATCGCTGGAATATTTGGGTGGCATGCATCATCCTGCCGGGCGACAAAAGATAGGTCGTGAAAGTTGTCTTTACGGGATTAAGGTGAAGTTGTTTTTTTTTTTTTTTTTTTTTTTCTGAAACATGTGTTTTGCTGGAAAGGCGTACTCAGTGCGAAAGACTAGTCGTACAACTGATTTTTCAGTTAGACCGTCGCAAGTTTGAAGGGGGCCGGACGGAATATTTTTTTTTTGGTAACAAATACCTCAGATGCGGCCAGACGCTTACGCTTGATGTGTGAATTGTTCAGAGAATAGGAGACAAAAAACTGTTGACTATTCGAGGTGTTTTATTTTTCCTTGCTTCATTGAATTTAGTTGTGTTTATGCGAGCGGGTTGTATTGATAAGATTCGTACAAATTTGGTTGATGGCAGTTGGAAACGTAAATGCGTAACCTGTTCTCGCCTTCCGCCTAACAAATTTGAGATTTATTTTCCCACGCCAAAAATCACAAACACCTCCAAATTCACTTAGAAATAGCGCATTTTTCTCCCCAGCCCGTCATACACCCATAGATGTCACTAAATTCAAAAAATAAAGATGCTAACAGAATTTCACGTGACTGCTTTTCTTGGCGCTCTCCATGGTCAGTGAAAAGTTTTTAATAAAAATCGGTCCCTTGGCCCAGTTGGTTAAGGCGTGGTGCTAATAACGCCAAGATCAGCAGTTCGATCCTGCTAGGGACCACTTAACACCAGGGCGTGTGGCGTAGTTGGTAGCGCGTTCGCTTAGCATGCGAAAGGTCTCCGGTTCGACTCCGGACTCGTCCATTCTTTTTTTGCGCCAGCACTATGATCATTCCCCTTTGAGATAATGCCACGCACAGAACTCAATTGTGTGCAGTACATACCGGTTACGATTACGTCAGAGAACAATCCGAATTCGTCGAGTTCAGCGCGCGCACGTGACCTGCCCAATTGTAACTGAGGGCCGGGCGACTTCCGAGGGCTAACCTCGACCGGCACTGTCACCCCTTTTGGTTTATCTGCTTCAATTGCTCGCTGATAATTTCACTCTCCTTCACCGCCGGACTAACCCCCTCATTAACATTCACAATGGCCGAAGTTGACACTACTGAGTCCAACGGCAAAACATCCAGCAGATTGAAGAAGTTGGCCACGTCGTCCACTTGGACGTCGCCGTTCAGAAACTCTGGCGGCCGCAAGAATGCCATCAAAGAATTCAAGGACAAAAATTCCGTGTCTCAATTGACGGTGCCCAAGAAGTTTGCTTCCCACCACGTTTTGGAAGAGGAGCAGAAAAAGAAAACAGAGCAGGAAACTGTCGCTAAGGATGACGACACTGAGCCCGAGCCGGTTAAAGGTGAGGTTGCTGAAGCTGACGAAGAAGGTAAAGAAGTCGCCGACGAGTCCGCTGAGCAGGAAACCGAGAGACCTTTGACCGAAAGCGAGAAGGCTGAGGAGTTGGAGGAGCCAGCCAAGGAGGAATCTGAGGAAGAAGTGGAGCCTCAAGTTTCCGACGCAGACGGCGAGGAGGTCACCGAGGAAGTCCCTGAGACTAACGGGAAAGTCGAGGCCTCCGACGACAACATCGAGCAACAGGTCAAGGAGACCCCAATTGAGCTTGCCACGCAGCCTGAGGCCAAGTACGAGCCTGTGGAGTTGCCCAACCAGGCTGTTTTGGACAGCTTGCTGGCCAAGCCAAACTTGTTGAACCGGTACCAGGAATTGAACGCTGCAGCGATTGGGTCTGCGGCAAAAAGCTTGGACGACCCAAAGAAGGTCATTGACTTGGGTAGCGGCTTGAGGTTGACCCAGCAGCAGTTGTTGGACATTGCAGCCAAGAGAGTGGCCCCAGTCATTGCTACCATCAACGAGGAGGTGGAGAAATCGCGCCAGGAGGACAAAATTCTCGAGAAAAGAGACTTGGACGGCAAAGTTGCTCTGCACCAACTGAAGCTCGACAAGGATTTGGACAAACACAAGGGCAAGCTCGCCAAGTTGAAGACCAAGTTTGAGCTGGAGATCGCTACCAAGCTCACCAACATCAGCAACAAGAGCGCTGCTGCCACTACCGCTGCGGAGGAGTTTGATGTCAACACCAAGAACGAGATTGAGACCGCCAAGACCGACTTCGAGGAGCGCGAAAAGAAAGCAGTGGAGCAGCACGAAACTGACAAGGAGACCTTGATCAAAAACCACGAGGAGTTGACCACCACCAAAAAGCAGGCTTTGGACGACGCCAAGACCGGCCAGGAAACCACAACCACTGCCATTGAAGAGTTGCAAGAGAAGAAATCCGAGTTGGACAACAAAAACTCTGAGTTATCCACCGAAATTGACGAGTTGACCGAGCAATTGAACGAGCGCACCAAGGAGTTGGACGAGTTGAAGGAGAAGTTGGCCACTGAAAAGGAGAAACTCTCCACCAACGAGAACACCAGAGAGGAATTGAACACTGCCATTGTCACCACCAAGAAGGGCGTGGAAGACAAGAGAGCTAAGCATTCCAAGTTGTCTGCTGAGGTTGGTGTGTTGGGTGGAGCTGTTGCTGCGTACACTGCAAAGTTGGCCTTCTTAAAGAACGACAAGGAAAATCGTTCTTCCAGATTGGGTCAGGCCAAGGAGAGCTTCACCAACTGGCAGAAGGAGAAGAGTGATCTCGCTGAGAAGGTTGCCAAAGAGCACGAGCAGAAGCGCTTGGAGGCTATTGAGGCAGCGGAAACTGACAGGGTGAAGAAGGAAATCGAGGAACAGAAACAGAAATTGGAGGAAGAGAAGAAACAATACGAGGAAGAGAGACAGCGCCTCGAGAAAGAAGCTGAAGAGAGAAGAGAGGAAGAGGAGAGAAAGCGCAAGGAAGAAGAAGAGAAGTTTGCTGCTGAGGAGCAACAGAGAAAAGAGGAGTATCAAAGAAAGTTAGAGGAAGAAGAGAAGAAAGCGGAAGAAGAACGCCAGAAGAAAGAGGAGGAAGAGGCTGCTGCTGAGAAGAAGCGCAAGGAAGAGGAGGACGAGAAGGAAAGAGTCAGACTCGAGGAGTTGAGACTTGCCAACGATCCGGAACATCAAAGATTGTTGAGAATCCAAAAGAGAGAGGACGACAGACAAAGATTGTTGGAAGAGCAGGCTGAGAAGGACCGTTCCTACAACGAGCGCAAACAGAAGGAGCAAGATGAGTTCGAAAAATTGCAGAAGGAAATCGAGCTCTTGAGGCTCCAAAGAGACGCTCGTGCTCAGGCTGAAAAGGAAGAGGCCGAGCGGTTGGCTCAAAGCAAGTTGGACGAGATCGAGAAGTTGAAGGAGGAGCACGATGCCAAGCTTGCCTTGTACAGACAGAGATTGGATTTTGAGGCGTTGCAGAAGCAGAGACTCGAGGAAGAAGTGCTCAACTTGAGAAAGATCAGAGAGTTGAGAGAAGAGAAGTCTCGCTTGACCACGCAGGTCAATGGCGACAGCGGATTGGACTCTATCCAAAAGCTCATTGAAGAAAGAGAGTTGGAAGTGACCAGATTGACCAAGCAGATCGAGTATGACGACGACGAGTTGTACAAGGCTGTCCATAAGGAACGCTCGCCGAGGCCTATGAACGCCCCCCTTAGTACCAAAGACTCGGAGAAACCCTCCTCGAAGTCCAACTCCTCCGGCTTAGCTTCCGGATTGCTTGGTGCCACTGCAGGCGCCGCTGTTGGTGCAGGTGCTGCTGCTGCTGCTGGAGCCTCGAAGGCTTCTTCGGCAGTAGCAGATGTTGCCACCAAAGCTCCATCTTCTAACAAATCCGTCACTCCTTCAGTTCCTACCTCCTCTGGATCTAAGAGCTCCCCATCTACTGCTGCAAGAGACCGTGCCAACAGCTTGGGAAGAACCAAGAGTATCACTCGAAAGTTGAAGGGCATCCTCGGCAGAAGCAAGGACGATGTTCCTAGCGAGTCGAAAACCGCAACTGCCCCAGTTGCGAAATCCGAGTCGAGCAGCGGCAGCAAGACTGCAGCTGCGCCAGCTTCGACCAACGTGAAGTCTGTTGACATCTCGAAGCAACCAGAAGGTCAATTGAAGGCTCCAGCCAGTATTGGCAATGGTGATGTCGCCTCTGAGTCGTCTGGTGAATGGGTTTCTGAGTACGAGGAGGTTTCTGACTCCGAGTACGAGAACCACAAGGGCGACCCAAATTACTTGGAGGTGTCAGACGACGAGGTGGAAAAGTATTTGAAAAAGTCGATTGTCCGCAAATAGCGGGCGAGACCACTCGATCCATTCATTTTTTTTATTGAAAGTCATTATGTATTTGTACTGTTTTAATACTATCATATCGTTGGTAATGGGCACTCTAGTAGGAAGTGTCAACAACATAACGTCCCAAGATGGCTCCCTGCTCCATCTCTTCGTAGATACGAGGCAACTCGGACAAGCCAGCCAATTTGATTGGGGACTCCACCAAACCACGCGAGAAGAAGTCAATGGCTTCACGAGTGTCGGCACGGTTTCCCACGTACGACCCGGCAATGGTGACCGACTTGATCACAGCATCAAACACAGGCATGTTGATCTCGGCTCCAGCAGGCAACCCAACCAAAACCACCGTACCAACAGGTCTAACGTACTCGGTGGACTGAGACATGGCCGCAGGAGAAACAGAAACGTTGATGACACCATGAGCTCCGCCGCCGGTGACCTCCTTGACCTTTTCAGGAAGGTTCTTCTCCTTGGTGAAGTCAACAAACACGTCCGCGCCCAATCTCTTGACCATCTGCCCCTTGTCTTCGCCGCCATCGATGGCCACCACCAAGTACCCCAATGCCTTGGCGTACTGAATGGCCAATGAGCCCAATCCGCCGCCAGCACCGGAGATAGCGACCCACTGACCTGCTCTCAAGTCGGCAGTCTTCAAGGCTTTGTACACGGTGATCCCCGCACACAAAATTGGCGCCACTCCCGCCAAGTCGGTACCTTCTGGGATTTTTGCAGCTTGCAATGCGTCGGCGGTTGCGTACTGCTGGAAGGATCCATCGTGAGTGTAGCCAGACAAGTCGGCGTGACCACAGTTGGACTCGTGGCCGGTGTCGCAGTACTCGCAAGACTGGCACGACCCGTTCAACCACTTGATGCCCGCGAGGTCGCCGAGCTTCCACCCGACAACACTCTCACCCATTCCAACAACCACACCCGAGCCTTCGTGGCCGCCAACCAAGGGCAACTTGGTGGGCAACGGCCAGTCACCTTTCCAGGCGTGCAAGTCGGTGTGGCACACACCAGAGTACTTGACGTTGATCAACAACTCGTTGGGCTTTGGCTTGGGAACAGGGATGTCCTTGTAGATCAAGGGGCCGCCGTTGGTCTCGAACACCACCGCCTTCTGTACGGAAGGGATTACATACTGAGAGTTGAATCTCTTGGCCAAGGTGAATGGCCTCACTGAAGCCCAAGGGCGGGCTACACGCAACATGAGGTAAAAGTTAACGTTAATAAGGGGGACGAACAGAAAAGATGCGATTAGAATGAAAAAGGAAGCTGGGGACGGATGACTCTTCATTTATACCCAAGCCCACAATGCAGTGGAATTCGTAAACGCATCAGCGCGTTTCCTGGGCTGGCGCCTCTCTGCCATATCGAGTTTTACAGCTATGCGCATATGGGGTATACCGCCGAAAGACCGAGAATCGGCCCCACTCTCTGGCCAACCTTTTTTTTTCTTGGATACGACGCTATTGTTTTCCATTGGTATCCAGCTCTCAAGGCATTCCAGCGACATTCCGCCATTGTCTGTGGCTAACTTGCAACTTGACGCAAGACAACGGCGCAATTGCATGGGCCTAACGCCGGCCTGATCTGCTGCAGCCTCACGTCGACTCCCCACAGAATGACTGACTCGAACTCTCCTGCCTGCGATTGGACCAGAGCTTCTAGCCCGCTGGACATATAATCCCGGCTACATAGCAATTCTCACTAAAAGTAGCCGCTCGTGTCTACCCCGCCATTCCGAGTTAAATTTCGTGAGATTTGGCTCATGAATTGCCAGTTAGAGAGCGGCAGCACACTGGTACCCGCGCCGCCTCGCTGACGTCCGTGTTTTTTTTTTCTTGTCATCTCATCCGCTGAAATCTCGCCAGCAATACTGGGGTCGAGTCACTCGCCTATCCAGTGTGCATGAGCGAGCCCCACTTATCGCCGGAGCGGCACCTAGTTATGTACAGGCCGCAACTGGCATGCTTTCCCACTTCAGTAATGCTGCCACAATGAGATTAAAATGGCAGTAGCTAGATGGGCTAGGCGTGCTGAAAATTGTCCTTTTGCTACACGATTGCGGGCGCTTTGTTAGCTCTTGTGCTAATCAAACTTTCATTCGCTTTTTTTTTTCCGCCCCTAAATCGAGCGTGACATCCCACGCGGAAACGGTACGCGAGTGGTCTGATTGACATCCGCTTCCCCAACTGTCGTCTCCGCAAATGGTAGTGCAGCCACATGTGGACTGATCTGTATGGGTGAGGCTGAACCGAGCGATTCTCCACCTTTCGGCTGGGGTGCGGTTCCGAGCTTCTCCGTCACTTTCCTTAAACACCCGTTCCGCCCGTTTTTCATTCAACGGCGGCAGGATTTTCGTCAATTGTCATTTTAGTCAAATGTCGTCTTCTTACCCTGCGAGGGAACAATGGCAGCAGAAGCTCTTTGAGCCGTAGCCAACGCAACAGATGATTTCAATCTTTTGTTCAGGTGGTCGGGCTCACGTTCTCTAAAGGTTCTCTTTGCTGGTCTGGGCGCACGTTCTCTCGCTTGTGGTCTGTCGAAAGTCTCAGACTCTTGTGTCGGACGTTCTCTGGCAACGGGTTCCTCCCCATGCGTTTCTGCGTCTGCCCTGCGTGGCTTTCTCTTTGATCTGTCCTCACCATACTCTAGTCTCAAAGGTCTGTTGATGAGCTTCTTTGCAAGCTTAGACTTGAGCGCTGTAGTAGGCCCGCTCTCGTCTTTGAAGTCAATGAAGGCAAAACCTTTACATTTACCGCTATCCTGGAAAGTGGCCATACGAATCCGCACAATCTCTCCACAATGTCTGAAATGCTCCTCCAAGTTGTCCTCGGAGGTATCGAAGGACAAGTTGCCCACAAACAAGATTCTCAGCGGTGGGTTCTTCAGCAACGCTTTGGCACCGTCGCCCTCTGGTCTGCCCTCGAAGGAGCTTGAGTTTTTGATCAACAACTTTCTGCCGTTCAACACCTGCTCACTCAAGGCAACAACACTGTCCACATACTTAGCCGAGGGAAGGTCCACGTAGGCAAAACCTTTGGCCTTGTTTGCCTTCTTGGGGAGATTCACTCTCGAGATGTCCGCCTCCTTAACCGTCACAAACTCGTTTTCGGTGTCGTCATCGAACCCTGCCGTCTTGGCCACGATGAACCGGATGATCTCCTCTTTGATCGTGTCGTAGGACAAGTTGCCGATCCACACGCCAAATTGCGATTTGGCCGGCTTCTCCTCGGTCTCATCATCGGCAGCCTTGGGTGTTGGGTGTTTTTTCGCGAGCTTCTCCATGTCCAACTTTCCCTTCTTCATAAGACGCTGCTGCTTCTTCGACAAGGGCACTTGGGCCTTCAAGTCGATCTCGATTTCATCTTCGGCTGCTGGGATTTCCTTGTCTTCGTTTTCGTCACCAGACGACGCGGTTTGGTCCTGTGATTCGGCAGAACCTGAGAATTCGGCGGTTACCTCATCCTCAGACACTTCCACGTCCTTCTCGGCGATAACCTGCTCAGATTTCAGGGCCAACTCATCCTTCTTGTCCTTCTTATCCTTTTTCTCCTTCTTCCTGTCTCTTTTCTCCTTTTTGGACTCCTTGCGGGGTTTCAGTTCACTCATGGTGTGGTGGTCTGCGATGCTCATCTTGATTTTTCGCATCCACCTCCATGCACTCACGATGCACACTCGCAAGGAGAGAGGGCGAGTAATCAAAACCACGAAACCAAGAAAAAAAAAAGCGGCAAAGACACGAAAGTAGCAAATGAAAAAAATGATCAAGGGGTAGAGGTTGAAATTGATTGCCTGGAACTGGAGCTGTCCAGTTGGTATCTTTCGATTTATGTTCAGCTGAAGAAATAGCTGACTTCCTCAGTAGTCTTGGTCCAGCAGCAAATTCCAGTAATGGCAACAGGAGCCGCTCAAATATAGCGTGCCGTGCTAACATCCAAGAAGCTTTCGGTTATTGTAGTTCTATTTATGGAAATCTCAGGCATTACACGTTGCACAATACCATTATCGCATTTCCTTCTCTTAGAGGCAATAAGCTATTAAGGTGGGCACCACGAGAAGAAAACAAAAAAAAAAAAGAAAACAATAAAATCAGGTCAACTACACATGTTGGTCTGTGCAAACATTTTCGTTTATTCCGTTTCCTCTCAATCTTATCCAATTCCTCTCATTCCTCTCCAATTCCGCTCTCCGTGTGTTCCACAATTGCACCCGTGTGTTCCACACGTGCTACTGATAAGCATGCACAGTCAATAAACACCATCTCCACACGGCTGGGGCTGAATACAGGCAAATTGACGTTTTTAGGATCGAGCGGTTTTTACTTTTCTTCGAATTAATTCTGCTTTTCTTTGCTCCCCTTGTCACTTTTCCCCAGGTTTTCGTGTGCATCGCTCCCACACCAGCAACCCACTATCTTATGCGCATCAAGCAATGACCAGTCACGTACTTCGCATTATCCCCGAACACAACATGGACACATCCAATTCCCCAGACACGCCGGAGCTGAGCGCGTCCAGCATGAAACAAGATGAACTATCCGAAGCCAATTTGACGAAGAAAAACGAAATGGAAAAGGCAAGCTTTGCCATTGATGACGATGACGAAGAACTTGAAGATGACGCCGCCTCCGTGTCGTTAAGGCGGACCGATTCGTCTGTTTCGCTAAGGCGCAGTGACCTGTCGCTGTCGGTGTCGTTCATCGACCTCTCGAAGCTCTTGTTGATCCCCGATTTCGACTTTGGGTCCGGGATCGACCAGGTGAATGCCACCACCAAACGCAAGTTCAAGGACATGAAGAACAGGACGAAAGAGACGTTTCGCAGGTTCAAGGAGGACAACCAGCCGCTGATCAAAACAAAGCGCTTCACATCCACCGACTTGGCCCGGTTCCAGGACCTGTTGAACAGGCGGTTGACCCGGTTCGATGACAGGGTACAAGAGAGCCTCCAGAGCTCGGCCACCGAGAAGTTGTTTTATGCCACTGCGGTGTTCTTGATTGCCACCGCCGGCTTCATCATTGGCAAGTACCCGACGTACTTCCCCGTGTTCCACACCGTGTTGTTCTGCCTGTTGATGCCTGTGCGCTTCTACACGTACTTCAAGCTAGGGTTCCAGTACTACTTGGCCGACTTGTGCTACTACGTCAATCTTTTGCTCCTTTTGTTTCTCTGGGTGTTCCCGTACTCCAAGTCGCTCTTTGTGTCGGTGTTCTCGTTGACGCTCGGCACGTTGTCATTTGCAGTGATCACATGGAGAAACTCGTTGGTGCTCCACTCGATCGAGAAAACCACCAGCTCCTTCATCCATGTGATGCCGCCGGTGACAATGTTTGTGTTGGTGCACGAAACCCCGGTTGAGTATCTTGCAGAACACTACCCCGCCATCGCCGAGGTTGAGAGCTGGAGTTTCGTCAATGGCATCATCTGGACTTCGATCTACTACACGATCTGGCAAGTGAGCTATCACTACTTCATAACCGTGCGCAGGAAGGAGCAGATCGCCAAGGGCAGAGTCACGTCGTTCACCTACTTGAAGAAAAGAAACAGCAAGAGTCCTCTTGGCAAATTTGTCAACTCGCTCCCGTATGCATGGATGCAAATCACCGCTTTTACCCTCATCCAATTCGCATACCAGCTATTGACCATGATTCCTTGTCCCATCTGGTTCCGGTACAAGCATGCATGCGGAGCTTTTGTCACTTTCATCTTCATCTGGTCCGCGTATAACGGCGCCACCTACTACATCGAGGTGTTCGGCAAGCGGTTCGAGAAGGAAGTGAAGCAGTTGAAGAGCGAACTTACCGAGTTACAGCAGAAAATCAGTCGCCAGGACGCCGAGAGAAGCACCCCGCTGTTTTCGCCCGTGACCAACGCCTCGGTATCGTTGGAAAACATCGACGAGCTCAGATTGAAGGACTCATACCCTAAAGAGCAGGCGGTGGAATCGTCATGAACGTAAGGTGGTTTTATTCCCATGTGTTGAAATGGATCAAGCGTAGGCCGCAACACCCAGCCTGTACTTAGCGCGCACTCTCTCCTACTTCTGAAAAAAAAAAAAGCTCGAAAACTTCTGTCCAGTCCTACAACCTCCAGAAAACCATGTTCAGGTCTACGCTAGGGCGGCTGTCGCATGGTTTTGCCCGGCTCTTCTCGACTGGCTGTAGCTTGCTACAGGCCGAGAACAAGAAAGTCGGCAAGCACATTGATTTTTTGTCGAAATTTTACACGCCCGAGCTTTTACAGAGTATCAAGATCACCGAGTCGCTCGTGGACCCTGAGGAGTACTTGAAGATGAAGAAGAGTGGTGGCCATGGCATTTCCAAAGTGGCTCCCTCCGACAAGCTCAGTGACTTCTCGAAAAACGACCCAAAATGGGACGAGCCAATCTTGTACCCCAACCAGGCGTCCAACCACACCCCATACCCTAGAATCCCACAAATCCAGGGAGCAGACAGAACAGATTTGCACTTGAGATTCGATAGTGCCGTTGGAAAGACCGCCCAAAAGGGCCCAGCGGGCAACGATCAGTTCTTTGAGAACTTACACAAGTTGACAGGCATGGAAGTGTGGTACATGAAAAAATTGTACGTCAGGCCAATCGTCATGAAGAGAGTGTCGTGCCAGACCTCAAAGGGTAAGATCCCTAATTTCTATGCATTGACTGTTGTTGGAGACAAGAACGGAATGATTGGTTTGGGCGAAGGTAAGTCCAGAGACGGAATGAGAACTGCGTTGAGCAAAGCACACTGGAACGCCATCAAGAACTTGCAGCCCATCCCCAGATACGAGAACAGAACCATCATTGGCGATATCGACTACAAGTTCCACGCCGTGAAGTTGTTTATCAAATCGGCACCTTCTGGTTTTGGGTTGAGAGTTAACCCAAACATTTTCGAGGTGTGCCAGGCAGCAGGTATCAAAGACTTGAGAGGAAAAGTCTACAAATCGAGAAACCCAATGAACGTGGTCAAGGGTTTTGTCGAGGCATTGACAAAGCAGACGTCCTTGGAGGATTTGGCTGCGGGCAGAGGAAAGAAATTGGTGGACTTGAGAAAGGTTTACTACTCGGCCTGATCTCACACTTGTACATATCAAACAACAGCAAAGAAAAGAATCCGTGTGTAAGACTTCTTAACACTCCTTCAATATGTTCCTTTTTCCATGAATTTTTGCCTGTGTGAGCTCTCTTCCTTCTTCCCACAGAAATGCGTGGAAGTAATCTGAGTAGATGAGGGTCGTGTGCATAAAACTGGCACATGTATTAGTACCCAATCGACCGCCACTTAATAATCCTGACACATACCACCACATCCAACCGTGCACCTAATTCCAGAATTTGTAAGCAGATTCCATCATGGTTGTCGATACGTCCTATTACGATCTTTTGGGCATTGAGCCTACGGCCACGGCGCTAGAAATCAAGAAGGCTTACAGGAAAGCCGCCATCAGATTACATCCTGACAAAAATCCAGACAATCCAGACGCTGCTGCGCTTTTCCAAGACGTTGGCGAGGCTTACCAAGTGCTTTCTGATGAGCAGCTTCGAGTCAAGTACGACAAGTACGGGAAACAAGAATCGATGCCGTCCGAGGGGTTCGAGGACCCTGCTGAGTTCTTTTCGATGATATTTGGCGGCGAGGCGTTCAAAAGCTGGATTGGCGAGTTGTCATTGATCCAGGAAATGACGAAAACCGCGGAGTTGCTGGCTGTTGATGAGGAAGAGACGGAAGCCAAGAAAGAAGGGAAAGAGGAGCCAGAAACCACGACAGAACTGGAACCGAGCGAGCAACAAAGCACTAAGATCGACGACCCAAAGGCGGCCACCAAGGAGTCGGCGTTGTTCTTGGAGTACAACTCAGAGGACGCCAAAAAGTTAACGAAAGAGGAGAAGGAGAAGAAGCGCCAGGAAGAGCTCGAGAAGTACGAGGAGGAATGCCGACTCAAGAAGATAGAAACACGCAAGGAGTTGGCCAAGCATTTGTTGGACTTGTTTGCCAAGTACACCAACTCCAGCGGTGTGTTGGACACCGAGAGGTTTGTGGAGCAGATCAAGACCGAGGCCGAGCTGTTGAAGATGGAGAGTTTCGGGTTGGAGATCTTGCACATGCTCGGGTCGATTTACAGGGCCAAGTCGCGGATTTTGTTGAGCAAGCGGTCGTTCTGGGGCCCACTTAAGGGCTGGTACTGGTCGGCAGTCGAGACTGGCAAGACGGTGAATCACGTTTTCAGCACGGTGAAGTCAGCAGTCGAGGCGCAAAAATCCATGGAAGCGTTTGTGCAGATGCAGCTGGACAACGAGTACCACGCGAAAAAGGAGGAGGAGGAGTTACTGAAGACCCAAGAGGGTGACCAGGAAGGTTCGCCTGAGGCCCCAAGAAGCGAAAATGTGGCTGAGGGTGCTGACTCCACCAACCTAGACGACTCCACCAAATCCGAGTCTGACCCTACCACATCTGAGACTGCAAACGACTCTGAGCAGAAACAAACTGAGCCCGCCGAGGTCAAGGAGCCTGCCAAACACACCGCCGAGGAAATGGCAGAGGCTGAGAAGTTGCTTATGGGCAGAGTCCTCGGGGCCGCATGGAATGGGTCCAAGTACGAGATTCTCGGCACTGTGCGCGCGGTGTGCGACGAATTGCTCTACGACGAAAAAGTATCGTTGGACGAAAGACTAGCGAGGGCCGAGGCGTTGCGAATTGTCGGGCGAGTGTTCAGCTCCATCACCAGAACAGAGACCGAGGATATGGAGGCCCGGATATTCGAGGAGTTGGTGGCGGAGTCGTCGAGAAAGAAGAGTAAGAGTTCGCAGGCGCCGAAAAGTGAGGAGGCTGGCGCCGCGCACTAAGTGCGCTCGGATCTGAACATTCGGGCCGTGCCTCCATTGTGCACTGATAAGTGTGGCTCGCAAAAATTCGGGCCCCACCTCCGAATTTCCACACTCACCACTACAACGAAAGAAAACCATGGAGTATCTCACCGAATTGGACGCTTCGGACCCTGGCGTCGCCACCAGACCAATTGTCGACGGCTTGACATGGACTGACCCGGTGGAGTACTGGGACTTCCACGTCTACTACGACGACGCTACCAGAGAGGAGGCCATTGCCCTCAGACAGAAACTCTTGGTCGATTTCCCCGAATACGCACAACAGGGGGCCATCATCGTCAAGAAGTTGCCAGTGGAGAAGGCAATTGGGCCCCACTACGATCTTTTTTGGGAGGTGGATGTGGCTCGTGTGGACGTGTTTGCCAAAGTGCTCAGTTGGTTTGTTCAGGCCCACGGCAACTTGTCGGTGTTGATCCACCCACAGACCGGGTTCGACCTTTTGGACCACACCAGCCATGCCTTGTGGTTGGGCGAGAAGAAAGAACTCAAGACGTTTGTATTCCCCAAGCACGCTACGGGCATTCCTCCATTTGGGGTGCGTCGGGTGCCATCGCCGAAGCCTTAGTCTAAGTGTGAATTAATAATCATTATGAATGGTCTTTCTTGAACTTGTCCAAGCGCTTTTGGTGCTCCTGGATGAACTTAATCACCTTCTTGCGGTTCTCACGCAACACCTCGTTGCCGGCAACGTCGACGCCGTCCAACTTCATCAACTCTTTCAACAACATCTCATCAAAGTATTTGTACTTGTACTCGCGGTCGTTGGCGGGCAATTGGTCGTAATTCTCCAAGTACTCGTCGATCTGGGGCACGTAAGTTTCCTCGACGTAGTCCAAAATCAGTTGGATGTCCTTATTCGCCTTTTGCGCTTTGGAAGGCTTCTTCTTCTTTTTCGGTTTGGATGCCTTGGGCGCGTCCGCAGACGACGACGACTTGAACAATTTACTGAAAAACAACAACGTGGCTAAACTGGACACAACAAGGGTGGCGGTGGCCGGGGTTATGTTGAAGTTGCTCAAGTCGTGTATAATCTCATCTTTCCCTGTGGATTTCAATGCCTTCACGTACGAGTGCCACGATTGTTCAAGATCCCCAGGCAATAAGTGCTCCACCTGACTATAGAGCCCGTCTAGAGATTCGGTGAGTTTGGACTTGGCCTCGGCTAACTGGGCGGAAAAGCTGCTCATTGTGACTCTGAGTCTAGTGTCGGTTTTTTCGTTCGCGGAACATGGTTTGTGACTTAGTGGCCCGGTTTGGGCGCCTGCACACCCGATCAGAGAAAGAGTTCTCCACTGACAATTCGTTTCTGGCGGGGCTCCAAGTTGGGTTTTTTACCTCTAATTGGCGGCGGTGCTTTCTTCAAAGGCTTGACAGAAATTTGGCGTGCGGAATTGGCCATCCCCAGAATTTCTGCTGGGGGTTTCTCTGTAGTGGGTGTTTCTGTAGGTGCAGATATAGTAGCACTCGTCCCCGAATCACTCGAGGCTCCAAATTTGCCAGTTTTAGCTGTTTCGCTGGCGTTCAACTGTTTGGGCAACTTCCGCTTTGGTCCCTTTGCACGACTCTTATTAGGGTGGGTGAGTTTAGCTGGCGTGGAATTGGCAGGAGTGCTGGATTGGGTCCTGCGAATTGGCTCTGGAACTTCGGAAATTGAGGCGCCTAACGTTGGTTCTGTGCTTGCTCTGAGGATGTTCGAGAGTTTGGCGTGAAAGTCCGGCTGTTCTTTTGAGAGCTCTGGGCTGCTTGCTTTCAAATCTGCTTTAGGTCCAGCCACACTAGAACTCTTGATGGGAGTCCTCAAAACAGGCTCCAGAGTCTTGATTGGCGCAGGTTTTGCTGGTTTCAACTTCGCAAGCGCATTCAACGCCTCTGGGACGTCCAAACTTGTTGGTTTGGCGGGCTTTACGGGCTTGAGAGACCCAAAAGGCTTGATTTCTTCCACCGGAGCCGGTTTTGTTTCTCTGGATGCGCTCTTCGTTGGTGAGAGCCTCAGAATCTGGTTCTGGAGCTCCTGTGAGTCCTGCGCTTGGAAGCTCTTAAAGCTTGGCTTCTCGGGTTTGCCTGGTTTGGCAGGTTTCTCCGGCTTTGCAGGTTTCGTTGGTGGCTCTTTCTTCTCTGGTGCCAACGTCGATGGTTTGAACGACGAAGTCGGCGGTTTGACGGGCTTCAATGGCTTTGCCAAGCCAAACCCCTCGAACTTTGTAGCAACAGTTTTTCCCGTTTCCTCCGTGCTCTCTTTCTTGAGATCCTTTGGCTTATTGGGGATCATAGGCTTCTTCAAATCACTCAGGCCAGAGTTTGTTGCGAAAACACGAGATCCAGATTGGATCTTGGACTCCATCTCGCTGAAAGTTACCAATCTTGTCGGCTCGCTCGAACGAGGCGATGTGCTGGCCCGATACTGAGGAACTTGCACCAGTGATTTGCGCACCTCCGGTTTTTCCACAACGCGAGCCACAGGGCGGGCGATATCCACGATTCTCTCGACCTCGATCACATTAGATGGCCTGGTCGGCAAAGTAGGTAGTTTCTGCGGTTTCTGCGGTTTTTCTGGCTTGGGCCGACTGGGCAATGGTGGACCTTCTTCGTCCTGCGGTCTTTTCGGAAGCTCGGGCGCCACATCCTTCCATTTCTCGAAAAAATTGGATCTGGCCGACCGGTTGAACTTAATCTCGGTGATTCCATGGTTGTTTTCTGTATTGGATGCTCCCAGTTGGCGCAGTGGGGAGTAAGGTGAGGATGTAGAGCTGCGACGGAGATCGTCAATGTCTCGCTGGAGATCCCGCTGTCGTTTCTGGTTTTCACGGAGTCTTTCTTGGGAAATCTGCGACAAGCTCGATAAGAACTCGTCGACTTTCTTCGACGACGGCGACACCTCGGTCATGGCGGTTTTTGGGTTAGATGTTGAAAGTGTGCGAAGTGGATGTGGTGTATAGGAACCGAGATTAGCATCTACAATCGATCCAGGAACAACCACCACTACGTCACTGCACACCACGCTGTTTGCTCGTTCAGACCTGGAACTTCTCGACGTTTAATTTCACTTTCCACATTCGATTTCATTGCCCCTATTTGAGTTCATCCCAGCATGGTCCAGATCCTTTTCGTGTCTCTCATTTCTCGAGACGACAAACCGCTCTACATCCAGTCGTTTGACGCCGACGCCGACGAAATCAACGATAAAGTCAAGACACAGAACGCCAACAAGTTTCTCAAGTACAATTTCTTATCGCACATGGCGCTCGACGTGTTTCTGTCGCCTGTTTCGCTCAGTTTAAGGGAGCAGCAGCAGAGTGACGGCGTGCTTCTACTTTTCATCCAGGACGACGTGACCGTGTACGGTTTGGAGACGAATTCCGGGTTGAAGATCGTGGTGGGCACTGGCGAGGAAGAGCCTGCAATGACCCGCATCAAACAGCTATTTTCCAGCATCCACAAGTGCTACTTGAAGACGATATGCAATCCGTTTTCTGATTTCTCCACTGGGGCCAGCAACGACGGGATGTTGCAAACGCCGCGGTTTGACAAGGACCTACTGGGGATTGTGAGCGGCTGGAACAGCCAATGAGCTGCTAGACAACTTGAATCTCCTTGGGTTCTCCATTGATTATATGTATATGTATAGTACATGTGTGGGCTAGCGCTGCTCACTTCAACACCACATTCGCTCCCCTCAAGCTCAAGTACTCCTGGTCCATTCCTGGCGCCATGTTCTTGATCACCTCCTGGTAGATCTCAACATTGTGGAATCTCAACGCGTTTGCTGGCGACTTGTACTTGCCCTCCAAACCGGTGATATCACAATAGTGCTTCTGGGGCTTAAGACTGGGAGGCGCTTGCACGGAGAGGTACGTGGGCGTGTCTATGGCGAGTTTCTTTGCCTGTAGATACTTTGTCTCGTCGCTTATGAGCTGTTTGCCTGTCTTGTATCTCCTGTTGATCACTTTTGGTCTTGCTGGATTTTGCTTGAAGGAATGTTCCTTTGTGGTGTCGTATGAAAGCTCCAACGCGTTGGATTCGGGGGTGGGCGTGTTCAGTAGCGACGACATGGTGCTAGAATATGGGAGTTCGCAAATGTGGCGGGAGTTGTAAGTGGATGTGAATTCTTGGGTTAATCTAAGGTGAGAACCGTGCAGTACCTTTAATAAATGGGGTGCAAGAAGTTGATCAGAAAATTCACGATTCCAAGCTACATTTGGCTCGTGACTTAGTCAATGGCATTCCGATATTGTCAATTCCAATTACATCTAAATTTTGGAAGTACTTCCTGATATGCTTGAATGTACCTTGCATTCAGTGTGTAGTGTCGTGCGCACTATTCTCTAGCCTCTAGTGTGAATTGGCACCGGGCCATTCAAACAATAACGTTCTCCTTTAAAATCTGCTTGACGGAATCAACCACCTGCTTCTCGAGCGGAATCCAATGGTAGTGCAAAAGCTCGGTGGTGGCGTGGTTGTTAACCTCCACAACGTCCTTTCCTGCCTTTTTGACGGTGTTGGGGTCACCCAAAGGCAATTGCTCACTGACTTCAGGGAAATTCTTGTGAATTAAATCCAAAATCAACTGGGCAGTAAAGTACAGCTCTTTTGCAATCAAGCGCTTGCCATACGTCTTCGGGTTTTCGAACGCAGCAATGTGCACTTTTGCAACATCCCGCACGTCCACTGCAGAGCCCTCAATTACTGGAAGTGGATCGTTCTTCCCGAGTTTGAGGAACTGGCCAACAAGATCAGCGGAGAAGTTCAAGTCGCCCTTTGCATCCTCGTCAAATGCCTGGGGCCCGAAAACGTAAACTGGGTTCACCACCGTGAGGGTGAACTGTGGCTTCTCGCTCTCGACAAACTTCCAGGCCGCTTTCTCGGCAAAAGTTTTGGAGCCGGCGTACGCCAACGAGTCCGAGGTCACTGCTTCCTCCGGCGTGACATCATTCCACAGTTCTTCGTTGAAAACGTCTCCTGGCTGGGCCTTGCTGCGATTGACAACCGCAGCAGTTGACGACGTGTAAACAAAGCGCTTGATGCTTTTCCCGTACTTGTGGGCCGATTTCAACGCATTGGTGGTGCCGTGTATGGCAATGTCGATGACGTCCCGCTGTCTGTCTTTAGCGTTGAACACAACTGGCGAAGCGGTATGCAAGAACACCTCGGCGTCCTGGTTGTTCTTGACAACTTCGTCAAACGCGTCCTCCTTCGTGAAGTCGGACACCACCGCGTACTCGAAGCTTTTGCCAAATCTGCTCTTCCACAATTTACCCTTCTCTTCTGATCTGAGGGTGCCTACCACCAAGTAGTCCTTGTCGATAAGCTGTTGAACAAGGTGGGCGGCTATATAGCCGTTGGCTCCGGACACAATTGCTTTAGTCATATCAATTGAGTGTGTTTTTGCAGCAGAAACTGGCGGCTAATGCTGGCCCTTTTATACGCCACTGTGGAACCCCAGTTGGGCATTGATGACTAACCATGCGGGATCCCCCAATCTCCATATACAGAGCCCCTAAAAAGGCGATAGCGACGTATTGGGAGAAAGCGGGACTTACCGGGACGGAAGCGTCTGGGTTTGCCGAAAGTACTACGCTGCTTTTGAATGGGCCACTTTTTCCTTCAATTGGGAAATGCTGCTCACCTTGTCCACTTAGTGCCCCAGACTCGGAGCTTTGACAGGTGGTGCATATGCACTTTGCAGTTGCAGGTTTTAGACTTGCACCCAACTGTGGCCCAGTTGCAAGTAGGAACAATGACGAAATTTCCGGTGGCAATTCTTGTGCAATTGCGGATATTTGCGCAGAGCAAACGTCTGACGATGGTGGTATTCCGGTTGCATGTTCTGGTTCTGAGTTCATAATCGCAGTTGCTGTCTCCCCGCGCTCCATTGCTGCAAGTTAAACTATAGAGTTACGGCATGTCAAATTCGAATATTGGCTTGAATATGAAGCCTGAATTGCTTGAATATGTGGCCTGAATATGAAGCTCGAGTTGGCCCAAATGTGGTGCCGCTCTGCCTGTGTTGGTCTATCTATGCTTGCACATGCAGTTCAACAGCATTTGGGAGTCTCAAGTGCATGGCCCAGGTCGAGCAACTCGTCCAATTTGTCGTTCGGATCGATCTTGAAAATCTTATCTGGGTTCAAGATCGCCCGAGGATCCAACGAGAACTTTATATGGCGCATCAAGTCGATTGCATTGACTCCCAACTCGGGCTCCAAATATGCTCTTTTTCCCACTCCCACACCATGCTCGCCTGTACAGGTACCTTCGTATTTGACAGTTCGTTCGACCATGCGGTCGACCAATACTTTGGCCTGGTGGTAGTCCTTGGAGTTGAAAAGCAACAAGAAGTGGCAGTTGCCATCGCCAACGTGGCCCATCACGGAAAACCTGTTCTTAAACCCATTCTCCACCAAGTCTGTGTTGGTTTCATTAATGAGATCCGTCAACTTAGAAATTGGCACTGCAATGTCAGTCGTCCAGATCTGAACGTCATTTTTGTCGTCAAGGACCTTCTTGCCGTACTCAAACGTTGACCATAATCCTGCTCTTCTCGCGCCCCAAAGCACTTCGTTGTCCTCCGCGTTCTTGGACTGCTCGAACGAGATCACGTTGTTCTCCTTTGCGATTTTCTCGATCAAGTTCAACTGCTCCTTGATGACGTTGTCGCTGGGCCCGCCAACCTTGAGTAGCAACGTAGGCACCTCCTCGAATTTCTTGCCCACGCTACCGCTATCGTTGACAAAAGAAACAGTGGCCTCGTTCAAAAGCTCCAAGGCATTTGGCTGGATTCCAGACTTGGTGATGATGTGCTGAGCGGTAGAGGCGGCGTCCCTGATGGTCGGGAAAGCAGCAATGCCAACCAACTCTCTGTCTGGGCGTGGGTGCAACTTCACAGTGATTTCGGTGATAATTCCCAACGTGCCCTCGGAACCAATGAAAAGACGGGTCAAATCGTAGCCTGCGCTCGACTTGCGGGGTCTCTGTCTCGTTTTCAAGATCGTGCCATCAGCCAACACCACAGTGAGATTGACCACGTTCTCTTTCATGGTACCGTACCGGTATGCGTTGGTCCCACTGGCAGATGTGGCAGCCATTCCAGCGATTGTGGCGCCCATTCCTGGGTCTGGGCCAAACATGAGGTGATTCCCGTCGTCGCTCTCCTTCAAGAACTGGTCCAAGTCCTGCCACCCGACTCCGGCTTGCACCACCACATCCAAATCGTCAGGATGGAACGCAACGATGTCGTTCAAATTTTCGAACGACAACGACACCGAATTTGGGCCCCTCGTGTGCATGTTGTGGCCCTCAAGCGATGTGAGCCCCGAGTTGGCGATAACCGGCACCCGGTACTTGTGGGCGACTTTCATGATTTGAGACACCTGCTCGGTGCCGCTGGGATAGATGACCACTTTCGGTCTCTGTTCGTCTGGCTTAGGCGGGTGGTGGGTGCTGAAGAACGTGTCAGCGTGGGCATCCACGACATCCTTGCTGTATGAGATGTTTTCTGTACCCACGATGTTGGTGATCTCGTCCAAGGCGATTTTGAAGGCGGCATCGTCCGCGTACTGGGGCGAACTGAGCGTGTCCAATGGGGTCGTTGAGGGGTCTTGTGGGTCTGGCTTTGCGAAATTTTGGGCGTAAAATCCTCCGCCAGCTCCAGCCGCCAACAATAAAGCGCCTCCGACCAAGTTGAAACCTCTTGCTGGTTTCGGAGCGGCAGAAGAGTATCGCCGAACTGCGGCAGCCGATCTCCTCACTGGGAATTTCGCAACAGATCGCAAAGTGGCCATCAACATGATGTGAACGGAAGAAGCGGAGTTTTTCTGGAAAACCCGGGAGTATTTGTATTGGGTTTGCGAACGAATCGAGCCACAGTGGGTGCGAATCAATATGGAAAGTGCGGAGCGGTATATAGAGAGCGGGAAAATTATCGGAGAGTTGGTTTTTATTTTGGCAGACTGTCGCGGCTGAACTTTTTTTGGCAGCCAGAAATTGTTGGAAAGTGCATACTTACTTATTTTGTGAAACTGGATGGCATTGCCTTAAGTGTTGTGGAGTTCGTGGCGTGAATAGCCAAGATATCGCAACTCGCGCGACACTTGAGTGACACAACTACGAAACAATGGTATCAAATTTGATCGAAAAAATAGAAGCTCCAAGTTGATTATTGAGGCTTACCCTCGGGTCCTTTTGGGAATAATCGGCTAATAGTCTTTTGGGAATAATTGGCTTATAGTGCCCGCCGTGATTGGCCCATCCGATGCAATTGCCAAGTCCAGCTTCGGCAAAACCGGGCAAGATTCCGCGCTTCACTACATTTACAGCTCATTTGAGCTGCGCACGCGCCTGAACTTTTTGGCCCGCAGAAATTGTTGGAAAGCGTACACCTACTGACTAAGTGAATATGGATGACATTGCGTCAAATGTTTTGCAGTTCGTGGTCTCGGTATTTTCTTTAATTATGAGTGCTTACGATCATTCACAAGGAGAGATAAATCGGATGGTCGACCCAGTCGATCGATCCCGGCGACCTCCATCTGATACTGAACCCCGGGGCCAACGATCCAAGACCCAGTGACTAGTACCGATGATCCCTATCAAGGAGAATCTATTAATGTTCGCACTTCTAATTGGGGTTTTCCCGATCAATTTGATGAATAAGACAGCCATATGGCAAATCATTCGAGTGGAGAAGATGCTTCAGCATCACATTCCCACTTACAAGAAGATGGTACGGAGGGTACAGCCAATGCTTCACATATTCAACAACCATCTGATTCATTTATGTTTGTTGAGGGCAGCGATATGGCCCCCGATACCTCAGCTACTATCGTCAAGTAGATCGCTTTGTACAGTTGGTCTACAATGAACATTCGCAACGAGCTCGACAACTTGAAGTCCGGGGTTCCTTAGAGCCCTATACGGTAAGAGAGACGGAGGAGATAATACGTCGGATCAGGGTCCTCTCTTGTGAGAGTACGAAGTCTGAAAATAAAATAAAATATCAGTTCGAACCAGAACTGATTGAACAATGTCTCTGACAGATGCGAATGGGTTCCCTACAATATCAAACGCTGGCGTCTGATTACATCTGAGGTATCTGTCCGGCCCAGCGATCATTACAGCTCATTTGGGTCGCACACGCCCCTGTCCGCGATAAGATTATGCGCACTAGTCACGTGCACTTGTGAATACATCAATTTTTCAGCCATTTAGCACCCTAATATTCATCTGCAACCACAAACCAACTTAGCGTCAATATGAGCCCTCACGTTGTCCAGGACACAAACGTCGTCAAGTCGCTGTCCGCGCCATCATCCCAGGCTGATTTGAAAAGCTTGCACTTGGTCAGAGCCAACCCATTTGGCGCTACCGCCGACCCCCACTTATTAAAGCAATCCGCTTACACAAGCGCCCAAACCATCATCAACCAGACGGTTTATGCGTTGTCCTCGGCGATTTTCTCCTACGAGACCGCCGGTGCCGACAACTTGGTCGATGCCCATTTGCAACTTTGGGCTGGCCACTTCAAAAGAGCCAACTCGGTTGGCGTGGTTCCTCTTTTCCACCGCTTGGAGCCCAGATCGGGCGCTGCAAACGCCATTTTGGGTTTTGTCAACGCTTCAGGGGCCTCTCAGGGCCCGTACACCGCGGTCTTGGGCGCCAACACCTTGTCATTCATGCGCACGGCGTTGACCTCGGCGACCGAGTTGCCCTTGAGTTTGAACGTGAGTGCAGTTGGCTTTGAGGCCCAGTCGGGCGCGTTGGTGTCCGACTACGCCACCGCCGTTGCTGCTGCTCGCTCCTCGGGATTCCCCGTGTTGTCCCCGGTGTCTGCCGACCCTTTGGACTTGCAGTACACCACGGTGCTTAACCACTACTTGGCTGCGTTGTCCAAGTCGCCCTCGGTCCACTTGTTTGACGGCCCCGAGTTTGCCCGCACGTTCCAGAAGTTCAACAACATCTTGTCCGTTGCTGAAGTCGGCCGCTTGTACCAGCAGTTGTTGACTGCGTCCACCGAGAAGCCCCAGTCTGTGGATGAGGCTTTGGACGTTGCGTTTTCCGTGTTCAACTCGGTCGCTGGCACAAACTTGAAACCTTTCGAGTACGAGGGCCACCCCCAGCCAGAAACTGTCTTCGTTGTTTACGGAGCTCACGAGGCTTCGCAGGTTGCCCACGTTGTGGCCAGAGCACAACAGTCCGCTGCGGTTGGTGTGTTGAAGGTCAGAGTGCCATTCCCCTTCAACCAGGCGAAATTTGCCTCGGCAATCCCTGCTTCTGCCCGTAAGGTGGTTGTGTTCTCGCCTGAAAATGCCTCCACCTTGAAGGCAGACGCCACTGCTGCTTTGTTCTTTGCTGGACGTTTTGGCCACACCACCGTGGACGAGTTCGTGTACCCTGCCACTTTCGTGTGGACCCCAATCACTGTCTTGAAGACCGTGGGCGAGTACGTGACCACCATTGACCATGCGGCCGTTTTGGCTCCTTCCAAGACCGAGGTGTCGAACATCACCGCCAACACCTCGCCAGAAGGCTCGTACTTGATTTGGGCCAGAGACAACAGCGACATTGTTGAGACTGCCAACAAATTGGCCCTCTCGTTGTCCTTGGACGACTCCAAGAACGTCAGCATCAGAAACAAGTTTGACATTTCCGTTGGTGGCGGTGTTTTCCAGTCTCAGATCGTGTCTTCGAACAAAAACACTCCAGCTTCCACTTCCGTGGATGCCGCCGACGTCGTCTTGATTGAAGATGCTTCGATCATCAACCACTTCGATGTGTTGGCCACCGCCAAGCCTGGCGCCACCGTCTTGTTGGTCAACCACAAGAAGATCACCAACAACGTTGAGCAGGACTTTGTCGAGAAGCTCCCACTCGACTTCAAGAAGACGTTGGCCAGAAACCACCTCGATCTTGTGGTGGTGGACTTCTCCACTATTGCTGACTTGGACACCGTGAGCGATTCCACCAAGGGCTTTTCTGGTGACTTTTTGACCCAGGTTGCCTTCTGGAGAGCGTCGTTGCCCGAGTTGGGCGGATTTGTCGTCAACAAGTTGTTGCAGGCCAACGGAAACGGCTTCGAGTTGTTGGCAGCTGTGTTGGACAAGTTCATTGCCACTGTCGACGACAAGCAGTCTTTGAAGCCGGTTGCTGTGCCAGCCGAGTGGATTGAGTTGGAGGCTGAGATTGCCGAGAAGGTAGAAGAGAAGGAGCAAGAGGAAGTCGAGGAGGTGGTGTTGCCTTTCTTCCCCACGGAGTCGTCGTTCTTCCCTAACCCAAGACTGGAGCCCGCAAACACCGAGGAAGTGCACCACGTTGGCGTTTCGGACTTGGCCGCTAAGATCGCCTTTCCTGAAGCATTCAACGTCTCGAAAGAGTTGAGACCAGACTTGCCCGTCAAGAACTTCGTGGTCAAGGTGCAAGAGAACAAGAGATTGACCCCAAGCGAGTACTCGAGAAACATTTTCCACATCGAGTTCGATATCACTGGCACCGGGTTGAAGTACGAGATCGGTGAGGCGTTGGGTATTCACGGCCGCAACAACGCCCAGAAAGTCGAGGACTTTTTGGCTTTCTACGGTGTTGACGGCGACTCGTTGGTCGAGGTGCCCAACAAGGACGACCCAGCATTTTTGGAGATCAGGTCTGCAAGACAGGCATTGACCGACAATGTGGACTTCCAGGGTAAGCCACCCAAGAGATTCTACGAGTCGTTGGCGCCATTTGCAACCGATGAGAAAGAGAAGGCTGCTTTGGAAAAATTGGCGTCCGGAGCAGGCGCAGAGGAGTTGAAGAAGAGACAGGAAGTCGACTTCGACAGCTACGTGGACATCTTGGAGGAGTTCAAGTCTGCCCGCCCGGAGTTTGGTGAGTTGGTCAAGATCATTGCGCCTTTGAAGAGAAGAGAGTACTCGATTGCGTCGTCGCAGAAGGCCCATCCTAACGCGGTCCACTTGTTGATTGTGGTTGTGGACTGGGTCGACCCCAAGGGCAGACTCAGATACGGCCACTGCTCGAAGTATTTGTCGGACTTGCGCATCGGCGACGAGTTGGTGGTGAGTGTCAAGCCCAGTGTGATGAAGTTGCCCAAGTTGACCGAGGCTCCAATTGTGATGTCTGGGTTGGGTACTGGGTTGGCGCCTTTCAAGGCGTTCATCGAGGAGAAAATCTGGCAGCAGAGCCAGGGCTCCACCATTGGTGAGATCTACTTGTTCATGGGCTCCAGACACAAGAAGGAGGAGTACCTTTACGGCGAGTTGTGGGAAGCGTACAAGGAGGCCGGGATCTTGACGCACATTGGCGCTGCGTTCTCGCGTGACCAGCCCGAGAAAATCTACATCCAAGACAAGATCCGCAGCTCGATTGAGGAGTTGACTGAGGCGATCGTCGACAAGAACGGATCGTTCTACTTATGTGGACCAACATGGCCCGTGCCCGACATCACTGCATGCTTGGAGGACATTGTGCAGAATGGAGCCAAGAGACAGGGTAAGCAGATCAAGGATGTGGCCAAGGTGGTGGAGGACATGAAGGAGGACGGCCGCTATATTTTGGAGGTGTACTAATCCGCCAAGGCGTGGCTCCTCCCTCAGCCCCATCCCTCAATTGGTGGATGCTAGATTGGAGTTAGAATGTTGCAAACGCGATGGAATGATTTCGAATGTTTTGAACTCATTCCGTGTGTTTTTGTTTTTAGATTGAGCGTTTCTGGTTGGGGTGTTGAGGAATGCGGGTTAGAGAGAGAATGCTGGTTAGAGAGAAAATGCAGTTGTTGACCTGAGTCTGGGGAGCGCGAACAGTGTAGATTGATAGCTATTACAAAAATGCAACCAAGCAAACAAGCGGCATCAAGAGCCCAAACCACGCACGGACCTCAGGTGCACTTCCTTCGTAAACGGAGATCGAGGTCGATGGTGCAGAAGCGGCCGATATAGTCACGGTGGTTCGGATCGTCCCTGTCCAAGTTGTGTTCGCACATTCCCCATGCAGACATGCAGAGGTGAAAGACAAGCAGGACGCCGCGCTACAAACCTGTGCAGTAGTTGAGTCCGATGCAGTGTGCGAGATTATATCGACCAGCGAACTGGGGCTAGAACTTGGAGAGGTTGGCACCACTTGTTTTTGTTGCGTGCATGTCGAGCATTGCAGATCAGTTGTTGTAGTGGACTTAGATCCAGGGACGGGAGTGTATGAGGAGAACTCGTAAAAAGGTGGAGACGAAGCAGAAGACAATGAGGAAGGGGAAATATGTGAGATCGCGACGGTGGACTCAAGCGCCGCTGCACTTGTGGGAGTGGATGGAATTTGTGAAGTGGAGGGCAGTGTCATGGTTGAAGTCGTAGAAGAAGAGGAAACCAGACTTGAGCTGCTAACACCTGAGCTGCTAATATCTGAGCTGCTAATACCTGAGCTGCTAATACCTGAGCTGCTAATACCTGAGATGCTAATTGGGGCAGAGGCTGTAGTTGAAGGTGAGGACAGAGACATTGAGGTGGAGCTAGAGGTTGTTGAGGTTGTTGACGAGCTTGTCGAAGGAATTGACGAACTGGTCAAGAGACTCGCACTTGACAAAGAAGTTGAAGTTGAAGGAGTCGGACTAGATGAGCTGGTTGAAGAACTAGTCGATGTAGTGGAGGTCGTAGAGCTTGAAGTCGAAGACGAACTAGTGGAGGAACTAGTGGATGACGGAGTGGATGACGAAGTGGAAGACAATGGGGTAGAAGTCGAAGAAGTCAACGACGAACTCGAACTAGTAGTCAAAGACGAACTAGTAGAAGAAGTCGAGGTAGAAGAAATTGAGGTAGAAGAAGTCGAGGTAGAAGAAATCGAGGTAGAAGACAAAGTTGAAGGTGAAGAACTTGAAGAAGACGTTATGGAGCTTGAAGTCGAAGTAGTAGAAGAAGTAGAGGTCGAACTCAGAGAAGTCGAGCTCGAGCTCGTGGTAGTCGAAGTCAGAGAAGTCGAAGTGGTGCAGGGCGTTGTTGAGGTTGTCGAGGTCGAACTCTCTGTTGTATCTGTTGTTTCGGCTGTCTCCGTTGTCTCCGTTTCCGGACACCGGGTCGTGGTCAGAGTATCCTCAACAGTGGTCACAGTGACATCTGAGCTTTCAGTTAGCGGACAGTAGGTAACATACTCAGACTTTGTCTCATCGTAAGTGACAACAACAACCAGCCTATGTGTTTTCGGCTTGACCTCGCACCCGTGCTTCGAGCAGCTGGTGACGGTAACAATTGTAGTGAACGTTTGGGTCAAGGTCGAGGTGAAGTGATGAGCAGTGGCTATGCGGGCGAGCAAAAAATAGATAAGAAAGTTCATTTTCAAGCGAGCGACTAAAACACGATGGTGGCGACCACGAAAATGCAAACCGCCATTTCTTATAGCAAGCCCAGCCCACCGTCTGTTCATGTCCTCGAAACACTGCCAAAACTACCGTGAAACATTTGTGGGTCTCCTTTCTGCCTCGCACCATCTGCCCTCTGCAGCTGGCTGGCCAAAAAAACCCAGTTGGGACTCCTGGAACATGCGCATTGGGTGCAGCAAACAGGATGGGCACCAATAGTCAAACGTGCTTGAGACACAGCGGCAATATCGGCGATACCCACCGCCCCACCGCCCCGTAATCGCAAGATGGTCAACGGAAAAATCTACAGTCTCCTTGAATTCAGGGACTTCCAACTTTATCCCGATGTAAGCAGGACTGTGCCTGGCGGGCCCAACATTGAGTCACTAGCAGTGCGTGGTGCGCCACCAGAATAAAAAAAATAAAGGAAGATTAGCCCAACCTAAAGGACAGAGCGCGGTATTTTTAACCAACGCAAATGGGGCTAAGCCCTGCCACTCGAAAATGGCGCACGCGCAACTCGCGAGCCATCCCATCCCCTATCTTAGAAAATATTGTCGACAGGGCAAAACAGCAAAATATTGGCGGCAAGGCAAAAAAACAGGGAACAGCAACATTGGCAGGTTGGCGGTTGACTAGGTGTCCGGTATATCGGAGGGCGCCAGATCCCAACTGGGCGCGCGGCATGGATTGGCGCATATGCATATGCTGTCCTACACGGTAGACATATCCGGGAAAGCTGGAAACAAAGTCCGATTAGAATCTATGAGAAGGTACAAATAGGTAATCCTTAGAGTCCGCGGCCTGGACGAACCCAGACCGGGGTTGCGCTAGTGGCACAGCAGCGACTTCAGAGCGGCTCTGCGAAGAAATAGTAAAATACATGACTCGACGGTCAAACGCTAGCGAGAAGTCCAACGCGAGACTGCGAAAAGCAAATGTCTTGAAGAGGTGCGAATACCAAGATGTCTTGGAAGGCGTTCACCCTTACAACAAGTATGCGAATGGAATGGCAACCAATGCGATCAACGAACCGCCGACCTTGGCAGCGCCGTTGAAAGAAGTGGAAATAACTGGCGAAGCAGAACCGGCAGCAGCAGAGGAGCCAGTGGTGACAGTAGCCAAGGTGGTGGTCTCGCCGGTAGCAGCGGTGGTCTCGCCAGTAGCGGCGGTGGTCTCGCCCTCGACGGTAGACTCAGCAGCAACGGTACCGGCGCTGGTCACGGTGGTGGTGTACTCGGTAGTCTCACCCTCGGCACCAGTAGAGGTGACGACGCTGGTGTAGACGGTGGTGGTCTCGGCAGCAGCACCGGTACCCTCGGTGGTACCCTCAGTAGCTGGGGTAGCAGCGGTGGTCACGGTGGTGGTGTAGACGGTCTCACCCTCGGCACCGGTGGAGGTGGCAACAGTGGTGTACACGGTGGTCTCCTCAGCACCGGTGGCTGGGCACCAGGTGGTGTAGACGGTCTCAACACCCTCGACAGTCTCGGTGGTAGCACCCCAAGTAGCTGGCACGGTGGTCTCCTCACACTTGTTGTCGGAACAAGAAGTCACGGTGACAACGGTGGTGGAGTACTCAGTGGTGGTCTCAGCACCGGTGGCTGGGCACCAGGTGGTGTAGACAGTGGTCTCGCCCTCGACGGTCTCGGTGGTGGCACCCCAGGTGGCTGGCACAGTGGTCTCGGCGCACTTGTGGTCAGAGCACGAGGTGATGGTGACAATGGTGGTGGACAAGTCGGTCACGGTGACGGCACCGGTCTCTGGGCACCAGGTGGTGTACACGGTGGTCTCGCCCTCGACGGTCTCAGTGGTGGCACCCCAGGTGGCTGGCACAGTGGTCTCAGAGCACTTGTTGTCGGAACAAGAGGTGATGGTAACAATGGTGGTAGACAAGTCGGTGACAGTGGCAGTGCCTTCAGCACCGGAAGAAGCACCGGAGGTGGTGGACTCACCAGCACCGGAGGAAGCACCGGCAGAGGAAGAGGTGTCTGGGTCAGAGACGGAGAACTCGGTGTCACCGGCAGCCTCACCGTTCATGGCCTCGATGGTGGAGACGAAGTCGCTCTCCTCATCTCTCTTGTCCAAGAGCTTAGAGTTGAATCTTCTTCTGATCGAAGCAGTGGAGTTGGAAGATGGCGACTCCTCGGCGTGGATGTGGAAGAGAGGAGCACCTGGCTGGCCGTAAAGAAGTCTGGCTGGGACCGAGATGGTTCTGCCGGCTTCTGGGATGTTGTTGAAGTATCTCTGGCCAACGGTGACGTAGTAGGCGTCGACCAAGTAGTCGTCAGCGCCATCGTATCTGAAGTTGGTTGGGAACTGAGATGGGATGGTGAATGGGCACACGCCGGTGTCCAAGTCAACAACACTCTGCTGAACACCGTTAACACGGCAAGCAACGTCTTGAGCGACGGTGGAGGCGGCCACAAGGGCAGCACCAATAACAGAAGAGAACTTCATGACTTATTATGAGCGAGTGAAAAGTCGAAAGATCTAGTCGTGAAGAAAGAGGCTGATGGCAGGGGGCCATGGCGTCTTATATTCGCTGACAAAAACGAACGAGCGGGTGCGATTAACAGGCTTTGCAGCCAGTTGACGTTAGTGCATGGATCGAGGCGTGTGCAGGGGCGCATGGCGCACCTCCCAGTGTGCCATGCCATTGCAGCATGCTCCTAGTCGGGACGCCCCCATAACCATCTCGCAGTGCTCCCAACCTGGGCCCGATTAGGACGAAAAACTGCCAGCTTTCTTAATAGTGAGTGCTTTGAAATCGGGCAAAAAACCTGCGAGTCGAGGATATCAACTTGTAACCTTGGCAATGGCGATCTCGAAAAACCCCCTACTCTTTGGCCTCGACCAACGCCAAATCCTTCGAGTCGGACCTCTCGTGCCGATCGCAAGGGGGTGTCCCGAGAATGGGACTGCACATGCGCGTGGTTTGATATCTACGCATAGGAGATTGCCGGCGCGCTGCGGCACGTTGCGATGGTTACGGTTCCTCAGCGGCAACTTTTCGACACGACTCGAAGGAGGTCCCCGTGGGCCAATGGCTGACCAACTTGGAAAATTACCCACCTTACCGCGTATTCGGGAGTGTTCGCCTCGCCTTCAGCCTCGTTCATTTGCCAGTTGCGGATGTTAATGGTTTTTGCGAGGCACGCTGCCAATGCACCCAAGCACCAACCTCTCCTGATTTGCATTGGATGGACCCCATCGCGCAGGATAATCCTTGTTGTGACGTCGGGCAATGCGCTCTGCCAAAGTGCTGGTGGTGTGTCCCAATCCAGCACGGTGCGCTCGCAATGGGGGATGCACACCACGAGAGTGCAAATCTACGAGGACTCCCCCAAAAAGAAAATAAAACCCCATTGCCAAGAGCGCGCACTTTGTTTTGCCATCAACCGAATCTGTCGGATTCCGACCAGGAACCGCTGTGCCTCGGGGCCAGTGCGCATACGCAATTTACCCTGGAGGTGTTCGCGGCACCAGCCTCAAAAGCACAATGGACTATCAGAGGTGCGCCGCGGGTCTCCGAAACGGAGAGAGCGTTGCCACTATCGCGTGTTTGCGGAATGCGTGAGGCGAATCCAGACATGATGCCTGCCACTTCGCGCAGCTTCTATTGCTTTGGCCGATGATATTTCGTTAGAGCAACATGTGCGCAATATGGCGATGGGGTTGTGTGTGACGGAAACGGCAATGGGAAAACACGCGCATTCTGCTGATGTACGGGTGTCTTTTCGTGCCAGGCCACAGGCTGCTGGGAGTCGATTGGAAAGTTCAGACACTCGCTAAACCCGGCCCCTGTATTGCAATTGACTCCATCCCGTCACAGCTGTTGTAAAATTCCCAGATTTTTGCACTGATACCGAACAATTGGCTCGTGGCTTCCAGTACCACTGCAACAACGATTTTTCAATGACAGGCATTGTGGCCGAGTGGTTAAGGCGATGCACTCGAATTAATTCGGGCTTATGCATTGGGCTCTGCCCGCGCAGGTTCGAATCCTGCTGATGTCGTTATTTTTTTCGAGATATTGAGAGCACAGCCCTCAGTATCTCCGCGAGCCTCTTACTCTCCGCACTTCTCCTCTTCTCAGCAGATCTTCGTTGATGATTTGCCTTGCAATCCGCACATTCCAATCCGAAGCTATGTGTGCGCGGCGTGATTCGCGACGTGCCTGTATATTCTCGGGACATTGAGCGAAGCCGCGATCGAAGACGAGAATATTGCTGCCGCGAACTGCATTAGCGCCATGCATGTGAACTTTTCGGGCGGCCGAATATTCCGATTGACAAAAATGTCCTTCGAGTGACGGAATTGGTTCGAAGGTCGATCCGGCTGGAAATTTTGGTTTTCGAGAGTTGAAGCAAAATATTTGGGCACAGCAATCTCTTTGCTTGGTCAATATTCTCCCGGTTACCCTGATCTCCCGGTGATCGCTTCAAATTGTCGAAAGCCGCCATTGCGCCCACCACAATGCAGAAGTTGTCGACATCATCCCGCTTATTCTTGAAGTGGGTTCAGCTCCCCGAAACATGAGTGCATGCATGAGCGCTTCGTGAACACACACGATGTATGCAGGTACAGACAATCCGTCGAGCTGAAGATAAGGGGCGTCAAAAGCTCGGGGATCCGAACGCCGAACAAACGCGTACGCACATTTTGTTTCCGATATTGTTAGTGGCATGCTCGCCTCTGTTCGCTGTCTCTCGTACATCTGAGTCGAGAGCAGTCCCTGCGTTCGACAATTTGTTGGTTGCCACTTGCGTTTTTGAAAACAGCGTGCGGCTTTTTTTTTTCCGGCGCAAGCGCATCGTGCTCCGTAAGCGCAGGATGACGAATACGAATAAGGTTTCCAGTTATCACTGCAATCTTGCACTGGGAGACCTTCGGCCAAATACGTCCACCACGGTTGTGAAGAATGCACAGTAGCCAAATGAAGGGTCCAGTGATCGCAACCGGGAACTTCAATAATTTGTGAGTTACGACCCTGATGCTCTTGACCGTAGCATCGACACATGGAGACAACGCTAGCCCAATTCAGAACACACAACAAAAATATTACGGTGTTGTTGCTTATATGAGCAAACATCATACGTGGGCCCCACTTCTCGTAGTTGGCGGCAAAGATAAAGGGGTGCCATGGTGAGCAACCGGATGTGGTTTCTTATCCGCGCAGAAACGCAGCCATGCTAGTGAATTGCGCTAGCTTGTTGACGCCTCGTGGGTACCCGAGTTGCTGATTGTCGGGAGCAGCGAAATTAACTTTAGGGTTTGATGGCACTGTCAACAAAGAAAGGTAGCGACTGGTCAGAGGGCAGCATTCTTGAGATAGGGGAGGCGAAACAGGACTGTGTGTTTTCTGCCTTGAGAGCGCCAGAAAGATAATTCACTCTGTTCTCGACCAGTGAAAACGGAACAGTGGAACGGTCGGCATCGCCCCAGCACCCTGGTCTTCACTAATTTACTCTTCTCCATCGCAATTCCTCGAGTTGGTTCAGGTTTAATCAAGATTGGGAGTTTACACAAGAGCAGTCGCCTCCCGCCCTACGATTCCAGCCAACTCGTCATGCTCAGTTGACTTGGTTTCTGCTCAGTTAGCAACCATACGTCGACTGCAATTTTTGGCCCCCCATTCAATTGCCTCACATCCCTTTGGCTCCATTTCTTTGCTGATCACCCCTACTACAGTCTGGAATTGCTTCCATTGACAGCTCAACTTTCGCGAGTGGCACGCCCCCTGACTTATGCTCCCCCTCCCCCTTTCGACCCATTGTACTGCAAGCTCTCGCCTACAGTCACTTAAGCGGAACCGGAGCAGTGTTTCACAGCCAACCGAGGGGGCCACAATGAGTGCCAATATTTCGTGAAGAAAATAATATTGTTTTCGTATCAACGCGTTTGCCTTCGGTGCAGCCCGACTTTTAGGCGACATACTTGTGACGCGACTGAGTGCATCGCGGCGAGTCGGGCGTGTGGTCGACGAAAGCAACCTCACTGCTTTTGGGACGTGGGTTTGTGACGTGGGCCCATGTGAAAGGAATTCGTTTGTTGGGGGTGTGTGGCGATCCATGTTGATTGGCGCTGATTTGACGACTGCAAACTGTGGCATTGGGTTTGGCAGTTTCAGAGGGTGTAAGGGTGTGGCAGCATGAAATTTAATGGCCCGGGAACATGAGGACTATTGATTTGGAATTCAATGGCAGGCTCTTTTTGAATGGTCAATTGGCGATCATTTTCTCTCAGGGGATTTGTGTTGCGAGCTGCAATAACGGCGGCTGCGATGATCTGTCGTCCTGCAGGTAGTCTCAAATGTTGCGGAGTTTCATGCGGGAAAAACACGATGAGCTTCAAAGATTTGCGGGTGTGAAATTTCACGCCTGTTGATATCCTTAGGCGTTTTCAAAATCTCCCTTAGAAAGATCATTTCTGGCCCCTTTCATGTTCTTGTGCACTGCGCTAGACGCCTTCATAACATTTACTCTTCGTAATTGGCATTGTGGCCGAGTGGTTAAGGCGATGCACTCGAATTAATTCGGGCTTATGCATTGGGCTCTGCCCGCGCAGGTTCGAATCCTGCTGATGTCGTTATTTTTTTGGCCCTCATCTCAAGGTAGCCAACACAACTGAAAACAAAAACCCTACGCTTCCATCGCAACATGCCCAAAGCAAGTCGAAATAAAAAGCCTCCTGAAGGATACGAACGGGTCGAGCCCACATTAACGAAGCTTCTTGCAAAACTCAAGGAAGCCCAAAAGACATCCATCAAGTCCGACACCAAGCAAACATCGTTATGGCCCATCTTGAAATTGAACCACCAAATCAGCAGATACGTGTATCTGATGTACTACGAGAGGAAACTTATATCGCGGGAACTTTATGAGTACCTTCTCAAACAGAAATACGTCAACGGAGACCTAATTGCCAAATGGAAGAAGCAAGGTTACGAAAGACTATGTTGTGTCAATTGTATCATAAGAAAAGACACCAATCATGGGTCAGCTTGCATTTGCCGAGTGCCCAAGGCTGAATTGGGCGACCGGAACAAAGAAGGATGTGTGACTTGTGGATGCAGAGGCTGCTCCAGTACAGACTAGGGAAAAACATATGTAACATTTATAACTAATACAATTCCGAAAGTAATATCTTGGAAGCCCATCCGTATCCTTAACCGTAACCAAACAGGTGGCTGCACCCGCATCCCACCTAACCCAAAAAACCAATCAGTCGAACCTACTCGGAGTCGTTCGATCCATCAATGTCAGTGACGTCTGCTGCTAACGAGTCAGCCTCGCTCGGTGGAGTCTCGGCTGCTTCGCGGTCAGCTTTCTTCAACTCAGACAACAAGCTGACTCGGCCGGAGTTCGCTGAGGCTGGGCTTTCGAAAGCTCTCATGAGCATGTCGTCGTCGTCATACGAGTTGAGAACGGCTCGCGATGATCCAAACGGCGAGTAGTAGAACTCCTCGAGGTACGACGGAGAGTTCCACAACTTGCGAATCATCGTGCTCCCCAGAGGCGTCTTGAGTGTTCTGAGCGGAGTCTTGACTGACGATTTGGGCGTGCGAGAGGTACCCGCAGCCCTAGGAGTAGATGTAGCTGAAATTGGAGGGTGGAGTTGTGGGAGATGCTGCGAGACCACCCGATTGAGTGTTATGGTCGGTAAGTGGATCGGCAAGTGCGCAGGAGTTTGCAGCAACACGACATTGTTACCTGGAGTGAGTGGTTCCAACAAGGGCCCGGTTTCGAGAGGAGGCACTGGCAGAAGTTCGAAGTTCAGACTGCAGCTGAAACTCGACGCAAATGCCAAGTGCTTGCCCGCAAGCAATGGCTTATCTGGGGACTCGGTCACGATAGCAATCTGGGCTGGAGTTCTGAGAAGCGATGAGTCCACGTCTGGCCCCGTCTCGGTGTCGCTGTCAGGTCTCTTTTCGTTCCAGAACAGATCACGGTGTTGCCTTTTCGCGTGGTCGTCCTCGAGTCTCTCTGCGCTTCTCTTTCTGGTGAGCTCTTCCGAGCTCAGAATAGTTGGTGACAGCGGGAGTGAGTTGTAGGAGGCGGATCTCCGAGCCACGGCCAACTGATCCATCACTTCATGGTACAGACTCTTCTTGTTATTTTTCGCTTTCAAGAACAAGTCCTCGCACTCGGGCTTGATGCACCAGAAGTGGCCCTTACCATCTTTGGACTTTGCACCTTTCACGAACGCTTTGTTGAGCGAAAGGTTGTGACGGATCAGGTTCTGCCACCCGACGTCCTCGCGGCGGTAGTACTTGAACGTTTCGGAGATCCACAGGTAGATTTGCGACAACGTGAGCTGTTTGTCAGGGTGGGTGAGAATCGACATTCCAATCAACGTGGCATACGAATAAGGCGGTTTGTCGGTGGAGTCCAACGAGAAGCTCTCGCGGGTGTCGCGCTTCTGCTTCTTGGAGCGTTTTTTCTTGGGCGCCTCCTCAAGGGGCAAGTCGAATTCCGACACTGCTGGCGCCAGAAATGGCGTTGGTTCTTGTGGGGGGTTCATGTACCCGGTCAGTTTGGACAAGTGGGCGTGCTGGTCGAAAATTGGAGGATGTGGCGGCTGGGGAGATGAGAACGCTGGGGATAATAGCACACTTCGTGGGGCGCCGTGGTTTTGGTGTGGATAGCCATGGGGGTTTTGGAGATCGGCGTGGCGCACGGGAGTGTCCAACATGTTCAAGTTGCGCTTGATGTAAATGGAGTGGGGCGGCGTGGATATCTTGGCGGAGTTGCGCATCGCCGGGGTCTCTGCTATCCCCAGGGGCAAAAGCGAACCCATTGGCAAGTTCTGGTTGAAGTTGTGTAAAGGTTTTCTCGACATGATGACCGGATGGGGGGGAGCTGGAGCGAGAAACAGCGGAAGTACCAGGGGCCCAGAGGGTGAATGAGAGTCGGCACGGGGGGTTCGGCGCGGATGTGAAGAAGCTTTTCAAAAATACAAAATGGGGACGAATTCTGAACGTGGAGGAGTCGGTGGGATGGGATGGGGTGAAAGCGGAGGAGATTAATAGGTGGCAGCGAAAACGCGCTGGAGCCGCCGCCTGCAAATAGTGCGCACCCGCATAAACAAGGAGCGTGTATTCCTGCACGTATGGGCGCCCACACCACGACATCGGCCACTGAGTGAGGCATCGAACCTTCATGGTAGCTCCTAACCAGAACGCGGTGGCCGAACGCTCATCTGGATTCCGTTTTGGGACGGGCGAAATGTGGCGGATTGGGCGCTTGGCGGTGTGACAGCAAGCGTTGGAAATGTGGTTGACAAGCGCAACCTTTGATAAGAGGAGCAATTCTGGAATCAGGAGACCCAAGTGGAGAGGGGGCCAAATTTGATTTTGTGCTAGTCTGGACCACTTCGCTTGATTTCGCTCGCTCCTGTCCGCTTGGTGTGTTGCACTATAGGTTTAATGTTACTGGTAGTCGCCGACTCTAAATGGGGAACTCGAAAGGTGCTACTCGGCACAAACTCCAGCCTTTCCACTTTTGTCTGCCTTTCATTTTTTCTGTCTACTCAGACGGCCCTTTTTCATGTCTGCTTGTAATATGGTCGGTCATGTGAGCATGCTCAGTATTACGCGCGAGCCGCCACTCCGTAGTAATCTCTGTCCCTATCATTCTCCACATCTGTCAGCCACCAACATATTCTGCAAAGTTGCCGCCAACCCCAACCCTGGGTATACTACTCAACTCTTTTTGCCTTCATCATGGACGATACCACTAGGTCGCTCATACGGTTTGTTGCCCGCGGGTTCTACTCGCGGCCTTCCATTTTGATTCTTGACGCCGTTCTTCTCCATTCGGTTCTCTCCGAAGACGACCTCATCTACCTTCTTGGAATCCATCGAAAGGAGCTCCGTTCGCTATGCAACAAGCTTGTCGACGACAAAATCATGGCCTCGCATATTCAAAAAGAGGAAAACCCACAGCAGCGACTCACCAACCGCACATACTACTACATTCATGTCACCGAGGCCATAGACTCGATCAAATGGAGGGTCCACTTCATCGTCTCGTCGATTAAAGACGAGATGTCGCTGTATGGTAATCCACACGGCTTCATTTGCCCCAGATGTGGCAAGAAAATCAGTCAGCTTGACGCCATTTCTTTGCTTAGTGATGACAGATCGAGCTTCCTCTGCGACAACTGTGGAGCAGCTTTGCAGGAGGATGACTCGTCGCAGCAGGCGTCCATCAAGCAGGAGAAGTTGGAGAAGCTCATGCTCCAACTCGATCCGATCATTGGATACTTGAAGAAGGTCGACAACTCCGAGGTCGAAGACAATAACTTCGAGGCGGCCTTGACCAAGGCCATCCCTGCGCAATCGGGCTCTCTTGCTTCCTACACAATCTCCAACCGCACAACAGGGAAGTCCAGGGCACAGATTTCCCAATCGCTTCAGAACGCCGCTTCGAAAGCAAACGCTACGTTGCATGTGTCCATTACTGCGTCTGATGAGAACTACGAAAGAGAGCAACAGGAGAAAGAGGACAGAAGGCAAAAATTGGAGCAAAACGCCTTGCCATCTTGGCACTCGGCCTCCACTGTTGGCAACAACGAGGCTTTCGAGGTCAAAGAGGAAGAATCAACAGAAGGTTCGCCGGTCAAGTCCGAGGAAGCTGACGTCAAGATGGAAGTCGACGAGTCGGTTCCGGCCGCGGCTCCTGTGGTACAATTGTCTGAAACAGAAAGAAAAGAGAAGGAGGCGCAGGATGTTCTTGCTGCCTACTATGCGGACTTGGCCGAGAGAGAGGCACAAGAGGATGAAGAGGACGACGATGAGGATGATTTCGATGATTTCGAAGATGTATGAGGCGCACCTTTCGACCGTCCACAAAATGCATAATCATGGCCAGCTATACAAGGCTCTAATGGAGATTTATTGCTGGTCCGAACAGGAAAAAATAAACATACTGGATTACAAACAGTAGCAAAGCTGTAACCACAGAAATCTTCTAAAACGCAAACTGCAGGATCTGCTGTGTCTCAGTCACCGGAGTCTATGCAGAAACCCGATATGTGGAGTGCGCCTAAAGAGTTTTTCACCTGACTCCAACTGATAGTTCATCACCATGAGTACAGAAAAAAAGGTATGTCAGTCCATATGACCAATTTTTGCAGTGACGTCTCGATTTCTGGCAAGTCGAACTATCTCCGGTACCTGAACTGGGCCATCTCCGTTATCTGCTTCTAGCGATGTTCAGAACTTCTACTAACAATCGGGAAGAAGGTGGATCCTTTCAAATCGTTCATTGCAGGTGGCACTGCCGGCGCCATCGAGGGCGTGATCACGTATCCATTTGAGTTTGCCAAGACGAGGTTGCAGTTGGTCGACAAGTCCGCCAATATGTCGAGAAACCCATTGGTGTTGATATACAATGTGTCCAAGACTCAAGGTGTGTCTTCGTTGTACGTGGGATGTCCTGCTTTCGTTGTCGGCAACACCGTGAAGGCTTCTGTGCGTTTCCTCGGGTTCGACTACATCAAGTCGCTTCTAGTGGACAAGAACGGCAAGTTGTCCGGCCCAAGAGGAGTGATTGCCGGCTTGGGTGCGGGACTCTTGGAGTCTGTCGTTGCAGTGACGCCGTTCGAGGCAATCAAGACTGCGTTGATCGACGACAAACAGACGGCCAAGCCCAAGTACCAGAACGGGCTTGTTTCCGGCTCCGTCAAGCTTGTGAGAGACTTGGGGTTCAAGGGAATCTATGCTGGTGTGGTTCCAGTGTCGTTGAGACAGGCATCCAACCAGGCCGTGAGGTTAGGGTCGTACAACGCCATCAAGACTATGATCCAGCAGGCCACCAACACGCTGCCCGACCAGCCGTTGTCGTCTGCGGCTACGTTTGCAGTTGGGTCTTTTGCAGGAATCGTCACGGTGTACTCCACCATGCCAATAGATACCGTCAAGACCCGGATGCAAGCTTTGGGCGCTGACAAGCTCTATACGTCCACGTGGAACTGTTTCGTGCGGATTTTCAAGGACGAAGGTCTTCTCACTTTCTGGAAGGGTGCCACGCCTAGACTTGGTCGCTTGGTGTTGAGTGGAGGTATTGTGTTCACCATTTATGAGAAGATGTTGGTGGTTATGGGCTGAGCTGGCGCGAGCAGCTGGTTAGTATGCATTAATGAAATAGGTCCCAGAGGCTTTTCGATTCGACGAATATTTAGGTGCGAGCTAGAAGCCGGTGTTCGGCTGCCTTGACCCTGACAAAACCGTACCCTGACCACAAAAGAAGCACCACCCCGCAGCCAATAACCGCACTGGCAACGTAGGTGTTGTTGGTGGTCTCTAGCAACTTGCTGAACTTAATCAACAGAAGAAATTCCGCTATGTAGCGGTCGATTAGGTCCGCTAATGACGACCCACTAGATACTGGTTCACTCAAGTTGAGATGTTCATCTCCAAGAGCACCCGCCGACACTATCGATCCATCACTGTAGCTGGGATGGATGCTGAAGCCATACAAGACAAAAGTAAGCCCCAACCCGATCACAGACCCGTACTTCGCCGCGTGTGACTGGTGCACCAAGTAGCACACGAGAAACCCAACAATGGGAAGTCCAAGCGAGACCACCGCGTTCAATGCCAAAAGCGCAAAATCGCCCAGTGGCAAGCCGTCGATAATCATGTAGCCCCGGTACATTGGGTCGTGTGGGGCGTTTGAGGCGCCCTTACTGCGGGAGAGATCTTTCTCCAGATCCAAATCATTGTGGGATCCACTTTCCACCAGGTCCATCGATACGCTTGCTCAGAATCGTCACACCAGCACCAACAAATCAAAATGCGCAGCGTGCTTGGTCTAGATTCCGGTGTTGTTCCAATGTGTGGAGGGTGTTTTAAAGTCGAGTGTACACGGCCAGGGCTCAGTGCGCAGTCTTGCGGAGATTCCAGAACAGCGAAGATCGCAAAGTTTAGCGAGCACAGAGCGAATAAACGGCGGTTGGATGTTTCAAGGTACTGTTTCTGTGTTTAGCAGGGGTGTTGTTTTCACGGATCCAAATTTTGTGGTGTTTTCGATTTTTGCGTCGACTTTTTACGAATGTATAGATGGGGGCTTTGTCGTCTGCAAAATGAAAGTTCGCAACATTCCGCGACTCTGGCTGGAAGTCAACTAAAGCGTAAGACACACATCAGTTTAATTATAAACGATACACACTAAATAAATACTCTCTGTAAACAATAAATTCTGAAACAACGCCATCACGCCAGTTTCTTGCCGTACTTCTTCTTGATGTTGTTCAACACCACGTCTTGCTTAAATCTACGCCCAAGCGCCCAGTACTGCAACGAGAGCGGCACCCACCTCGACATAAATTTCAAAGTGCCCGCTAGGAACCCCTCGTAGATGTTGAACCCACTGTATCCTTTCTCCAACCGGTCCACTATTCTCTTGGCGTACACATCCGGGGGCATGCCGTCGTCGGTCATATCCGCCGCACACATCAACGACTCCTTAAAGCCAGGTACATTAATCTTGGACCTCGCGAGTCTATCTTCGATCTTCGAGCTGGGGGAGCCCGCGATGTTGGTTCTCACGCCGCCGGTGATCACACTAATCACCTTGACGCCGAAAGGGGCCAACTCGACTCGGATGCCCTTGGCGTAAGTGTCAATGGCTGCTTTCGATGCACAGTAGATGGAAGTCCACGAAAGCGGCACAAGACCAGCCAACGACGAAGTGAACACAATGGTACCCTGTGCGTTGATGACAAACTCGGAGAAGTACTTGGTCATGTAGATGTGGCCGACAAGATTGACGTTCAAGAACCTGGCCATCTCTTCGTCAACGAATTCAAACCCAGGGCCGCCAATGGCAATCCCGGCATTGTTGTACAAAAGGTCGAGCCGGTTGCCGCCGGTGGTTTCTTTGAAGAATTCCACCGCCTTTTGGATCAGTTTCACGTCGGTGATGTCCAACGCAAACGGGATCACCCCGAGCTTCTTGAGAGGGTCCATGTCGTGAACACACGACTGGGGAGCACACCCCAAAACAGTGTATCCTCTTTTCGAGAGCTCAATGGCCAAGTTGTAGCCAATTCCGGACGACGCGCCCGTGACCAATGCGTATTTAACTATGCTTTGTTTGTAGTAGGAAAAGATCTTGCTACGAATGCTGAATTGATTTCGGGGGTTCGCGCTCGTTTCACATGCTGTCCACCGAAAAATAGTCACTAAAAAATATTAAGGGTACACTCGCACCTGAGTGGACAAGAGGCCACTTCGTTTTGCCGCTTTGCATGGTTGGTGTTTTTGCAACTTTAGCTCCAGCTTGCCACACACCAAACCAACGCTCGTCACCGCAAGTGTGAGTGCGCTTCCAATTTCAAACCTAACCCTACCACTCTCACAATGGAAACGGCAACGGTCCACTGCTGGGCATTTTTTGCGCTTGCCCACCGGGCTCCGAAATAAGTGTATAGCTTAATTGGTTCTTTTGACGTCGCTATGCATCAATCGCCGCGCTTCATGTAGGCTGAATGAACTGCAAAATGGTGGGTGCATAATGCACTGCACACAGGTGGGGCCCATGTGGGACGCTCAGGGACACACTCTAGATCCAATTTCGCCCATGTGGCCGGCTTATGCACAGTTATTGCGTAGTGAACAGACCCCATGTGGCTAACTTCCATATCGGAAATGAGATGAGGCTTCTTTATAAGCATGCGTGCTTCCTTTTTGATCCGCAACCACTCTGAATTTCGCTGACCTTTTCCTTGCTTCTGGTTCTATCGGTGCTTGTCAGTTAATATGAGAGCCGCCGCATTGCTACTACCTGTGGTTGCAGGACTTAATGTGCTCTTGACATCGTCAGACTCTTGGGTGTCAAAAAACCCCAGATACTTATACCGTGCATTGCGTGAAGAGGGCCACGACGTTGTTTACGTGGGCCCATACTACTCGTCTCCAGAACTCCCTCTTGTGGATGTTGAAGAGGTAGATCATGTTGCAACTGCCCCAAAATTCAAAGAGGGTGGAGACTTCAGCCATCTCTTGCCAGCCCACCAGAAATACTACACATACATCAGGAAGCTCAAGACCTTGGCCAGAGGCGCCAAGAAAGTCATCACCAAGAAGGACGCCGACGCTTTTGACTCCGAGTTTAACTCTCAGGAACTTATTCGCCATAAATCTTTAGGGCAGGACCCATTGAATAAAGACTTCTGGTACGTTGATGGCACCCCATTGGAGTCGCTTGCCGTTGCATTTTCAGAGATTTTGCCAAATCACCTCGGCGACTTCAAGCCAGACTTGGTCATTGTTGGTCCCAACTCGGGATTCCACTTGAGCTCAATGACTTTCGGTGCACGCGGTAAAGTGACCGAGGAAGAATTGTTGTCGAAGGAAAATCAGGTTGAGGCTATGGTGCACCTTGCACAGGTCAATAACGTGCCAGCAATTTCTGTATCCATGGAGGACCACGCTCAGATCTACTACCAAAATGAGGACTACTTCAATGTCGAAGAGAAAGCGTACCTTAAGTCTTTCAAGGACAACCACGTGGCCCAGACGATCAAGTACGTGAATGCCCGCGTGGTGGAGCTCATCAAAAAAGTTGTGCCTGTTCTCGATACCCAGACCTCCTTGAACATCAACTTCCCTAACATGAGCGACATGAGCTCGTCTTGCTTTGTCCAGGGGGATTCCGGTCCTAGCTTCCAGCAAGTGGTATCTCGCAGAGGAGCCACCGAGGCTATCGGGAAAGTTGTTCATGTGCCAACATATGAGGTCACTCCAGAGAAGGTTTCCGCTGGCGAGCTGGTCTTGTTTAAGGTATCGGACACTCCAGGAAAGCCAGTGCAATTATCTGCATTTGAGCTTTTACGGTTACAGCAACTTTTCGTCAGCACTGGTGACTCGACTGCAGACACCAAGGGTCTGGACAAGGAGTGGAACAACAAGGAGGAACTTGACTCTGTTTCAAAGTGCAGAATTGCGGTATCAGTCAACCACATCTCGCAAGGCAACAACTTGGGGCACCCCGTGTTGGACCTTGACGATTACTTATAAGCATTCACTCTCACCGTGACACGTTTGCATTAATTACAAAACACATCTAGAAGATAATTTCACGACCACTATAGTCACAGGCACTGCGTAGCTCGGATCAACCTTAATAAAAGCTTCCCACGTTCAATCGCCTGTGTACACTCCGCAGGAAGTTTTATTAGCGAACCAGAAAAATGCTTGGCTCTTGCTGAGGTGCATAACTGTACCTCGTGTGACGGATTATTGGGCCGTTGGAATGCGGAATTGAGGGGGGGTTCCTCCGATGTCGATCGCAATAATTAGGACTAATAAATTAGCTGACACTCGAGGGCAATTCCCTTGCCTGAATGCGGAATTGGGATTCTGCCCACCTATTATTTTGATTGCCTTCTATTTCGAATACTTAATATTGTGGTAATGCACTGCGGTAAAAGAAAGGTGGCTGCACTGATCGTTGACTTTCATTGTGTTCGTCTTGTGGTGCCGGCCACTTGTTATTTGGTCTCATACCGGCTTCTACCGCCATATTAGAATCAGATTTATTCTCTGCTAATCGGCCCCGTTAATCTGTCGATTGTGAACAATCTTGACACGACCATCAATATTCATTCAATCTCCATTCAATGACCGAGTCAAAGAACATCTCAGAGATACCCCAAACTCAACGTTTTTCAGAACTCGAGCTGCCTTTATCCACGCGTAACAGTGCCCCTTGAACACCGGTGCTGCATCTCCTGCACGACAGTCATGCAATCACCGGAACTCACCACCACAATCGAGAGATCGCACGTGACTGATAAGAATCCTCCATCACAATTTTTCGACCACCAATTCGTGACGGTGATGCCTACGCTAATTCCAACCGTATCTGTTGGCTCCTCGTCCTACTCCAAACTCACGCAAGATGAAAGGAGAAAGTACTCCAAGTTGGGCACGCTCTCGTGCATCTCGCTCATCACCAACAAGATGATTGGAACTGGGCTATTCAGCACTCCCTCGATTATTTTCAAGTACTGCAACGGTAATGTGCCGCTCTACTTGTCGCTATGGCTTCTCGGTGCTATCATCATCTTCTCAGGCCTAGTAATCTACCTTGAGTACGCGTTGAATCTTCCTTTCAAGAACGGCGGAGAGAAAAACTACTTGCTCAGAGTGTTCCGTCAACCCAAGGGACTCTGGGGCTGTATATACGCATTCCAGATGGTATTCTTGGGGTTCAGCTCGGGGAACTCGTTTGCGTTCGGAAAGTATCTCTGGTTTGCCATTACTGGTGAACAGGCAGCGGACGATGACTGGACGTCCAAGTTGATTGGGGTGCTGTGCATCTCGTTTTGCGTGTGGCTCCACATCAAGTACCCGAACCAGGGGACGTCTCTTTTCAACTTTTTGGGCGTGTTCAAGATATTCATTTTGTTTCTTATAATTGCCATTGGGTGCTTGGTTGCCGTTCAGGTGATTGAGGTTCCTGCTCTGGCCACTGCACCAGTGCACATTGACCAGTCGAACAATGGCTTCTACTCGATCTCGGTGGCGCTCTTGGAGATCGTGTACTCATTCAAGGGGTGGGAAAATGCCAACTACGTGCTCCTGGAGGTCTCCGATCCTTACCACGTGTTGACTCTTGCCGCACCATTAGCAGTGGCCTTAGTGACGTTGCTATACTTCCTTGTGGTGGTGAGTTACCTCATTGTCATCCCAAAGGACGAGCTTCTAAACAGCGGAGTGTTGGTTGCGGGGATTTTCTTCAACAAAGTGTTTGGCGAGTCGGTCACCTCGCGAATGCTTCCCGTGCTAATTTCTTTGCTGACGTTGGGAAACGTCATGGTTGTCTCGTTCGCGCATTCCCATGTCAACAAGGAGTTGGCCCTTAACAACTACTTGCCGTTTTCGAAATACTTCGAGGACATCAACCACTCGCTCATTTTGCACTGGGCAATCAGCGTCATCATTCTCGTTGGCCCTCCAAGCTCCGAGATTTACGAGTTTGTCGTCAACTTGTACATATACCCGGGCACGTGGATCAACGTGTTCATCTCCATTGGCATTATTTACCTCAAGCTCAACTCCGACAAGGAGAAATGGGGCCACTACCAGTTTGTGGAGGACCTCGAGGTGTTCGATGGTGACGCACTTCCTTCTACCAATGCAATGTTGGCAAACCCAGACACCCGTACCCCGGAGTCGGAAACCACAGACACCAACTCGATCCAGAGCTTCAATCCAGACATGTCCGACCAGAGCTACACGGAGTTTGACCTGCTTATTTCCGAGGCACACTCGGCACATTTCAAGACGTCGCACAAGAGTTTCTCTGCGCCGTGGGTGTGCGTTGTGCTATTCCTATTGGCCAACGTGTTTCTTGCATTATTCCCATTTTTCCCGCCTCCAAAAGCGGCTGGTCCTGGCGCTCTTCCCTATTGGTGCTTCCCAGTAGTAGGCACCGGGTGTTTACTTCTTGGAGCAGTATTCTTCTACTCCAGAGCCAAGTACTATGAGTACAAGGGATATGGCGAGCCTCTATACGAGGAGGACTACAACCCCGACATTTAGTCAATACCATAATATAGCATTGCTGTACTTGTACAATTTGGCATTGTTGACTTTCGGCGATTCCACGACATAGTAGAGCTTCAGTAGTTTGCACCCGACCCACTCGTGCACTGCACATAATGTTTTGTGGAGAAGTCCCTCAACCTCGGTGTAGGCTCCCACATTTATCTGTTGGACAAATTGCTACTAGAATTCAGCCATGAGCCACAATATGTCTGCTTCCAGTATGGAGTCATCTTCCCCTGAAAAGGTCCTCATCAATGATTACAAGTTGGCCCTCAAATTTTTCGTCAACAAGGACTTTGCCAAATCGTTCTCGATAATCGAGAAACTCCATGATTTCTGCTACAAGCACTTCGAGCTGGGCACCTTAGGCGAGGAATACTTCATCAAGATCGTCACGTTGTACTTGACTGAAGTGAGTCTCTTGGTGAACCCGAAAGATGGCAACGGCTACCAGATGTCGAAAGTGAACAGAAAGAAACTAGTGCAGAAGCTAGAGCAAGGCGAGTTCTTGGATAAGTTGTACGGAACTTACGGCGAGATCCCCAAGATCCCTCTGGAGCTCCTATTCCAGGTTTTCTTGGTCAATTACACCTGTCAGAATGTCGTGTCGACGGAGCATTCAGCGTTGGCCAGACAGTTCAAGAAAATATACTCCCTATTGGATTTTAGCACTGCTTCCGGCGACAAATACTTGAAGCGCTGGGTGGATATGTATGTATTCAACGTCTTGCCAGATGCCGACGATTTTTCAACCGCATTCAGGGTTGCTGAAGAGAATCCTCTTATCAACACCGATAAGGCTAGAAATAAGCTTGAGGAACTTCAAGAATTGAAGAAGCAGGAGAAAAAGGTCCGCGAGAAGAAGGCACAAGAATTGCAGTCGAAAGAGGCTAGGCGGTTAGAGGAAGAAAAGGCAAAACAACGAAAGTCCAAGGACGAAAGTGACTTAAAATTCAAGTCGCTCAAACAAATCAGACAGGAAAGAGAGCAGGATGAAGAGAAACGGAGGGTTGGGGCTAATCCTGCCAGCGGTAACTCTCAGTTCACAATTGAGCATTTGAAGTCACGATTGGAGCATTTGCTTCGCATCTCATCGTCGGCCATCCAGAAAAACTCCCCAGTCATTTTGGCTGCCTTACTTCTTGCGTTCATTGGGTCGCGGTTCTTGCGGAACAGAAGAATCAACATCAGAGAGAAACTTCAGGAGACATTAAAGATGGCATTTAAGGTGACGTATCTATAAGAATAATGGTACTTCCACTGCACCTCCCACGGTGGTGAAGTCGTGACCATTGTCGTCGTCATTGTCGACTCTTCGCTCTTTTAATGGCGGTTCTCCTTCTGGCATCGGTTGGTGTACTTTCCTCAAAGATGCATAGGTGAAAGGTTCTGTTGAGGACACTTCATTACGAGTCTTGGACAGATCTTGCCTGTTACCATTGATAGCTTCGAGTTCAGGTTCATACTCCATCACTTGCTGGTACACGTCGTCATCGAATAAGTTATTGATGTCTGTGTCGTTGGCGTGCCCAAAGTCATCAACAACATAAGACCTCTCGAGCATGTTGAATGTGATGAGCGTGCCCGGATAATTGGCGATGCCGACATTTTTGCAGAGTAATTGCACGGAAAACACTCCATTCAAGTCCTTCATCATCTTACATCTTGTAGATAGTCGCACCGCTTTCATGATGCGCAGAAATGATAGGAAGTTGAAGCTGGACAAAGCAGAGTCTGCGAGGGTCATAGAGCCATCGACTCTCTCGTAGATGCTCATTTTTTCAAGCATGGTCTTCGCGTTCGGATAAATAAGCTTCAGGTACCCAATGACCCCCTTTGACACGAAGTTGAGCTGGTTTGTTTGCGTGTCTCGGCCTGCGATCCTGGTGATGTTTGACGCGTAAATATTCAATACTTGCGTGTTGAGCTGCTGGAGATCTAGTAGAAGATTGGCTAGAAGATCGCTCTTAAGAATGATCTCTAACTGAAGCAGATCACGATCAACCAAAAGTTCGCCACTGCGCTCTTCACCCGTTACCCCGAGATCATAGGGATAATCCTGCTCGTAGTAGAATGTGAAGAACTCAATCAGCTCGCTCATGAGACGGTCATCAAACTCAATGACGAGCGGGGTCCCTTCACCCGAGTACTTGATGTAGCACACTAGAGAGTCAGTTGCAGCAGTCGTTGTACCTCTGCCTCCGTTTCTTCCTCTTGGTATAATTGTAGTTGCCGCCGCTGCAAGTGAGTCGCTTACCAACTGCGCGTCAATTCCTAGTCGGAGCTCCCTGTTCTGGGTATTTTGAGTCGATTTCCCATCAGAGAGCGTGTATGTCGAGAATAGCGCCAGGTCTATCGTAAGTTGGGCATTGACGATGTGATTGTACTCGGTATAGAACGTGATGCCAGTATCGGAAATGATCATTAGCGCCTGAGAATTAACCGACGTGATGGCTGCAAGGGTTTCGCCCAAATGGCTCACGTGAGTGGTCAGAGCAACGAAACTAAGACTGCTTTCTTGAGTAGGAGGAGTAGAGTCATTTTCAGGAGACGAAGGAATAAATAGTTGGGACATGCTCCACATTAGTTACTCACATTGTCTGCAAAGTGTATACGGGACCCTATGCAGTAGATAAGAGTAAAATGTTTGAAGCGCCACGGACAACCTACATCATATGAACGATAACCGAATGGAGTATAGAAGAACTATAAAGGTGGTGATTTCATTGGTGAAGGAAGGTGCAGTGGCCGTCGTGGCCGTCACAAGCACCCTGTTTAGTAGACAGAAATGTAGTTGTCGATTCTGTTCTTCTGATTTTGCGCAATGCACTCGGCAATCCAGGTGATATTTCTCACCTCTTGCTCCTTGGATCTCAACCATGCCCACACGGTCGACAAGGTAAATTGCTGGGTGAATACATTTTTATTGTATTGCATCTCCAACAAGTAGAACCAGTCCTCGATGTTTCTGGAGGCGCCGCTTTCTTGAGCATCGCTGAACAAGTCCAGGTACTCGCCGATGGACTCGACAATACTCTTTATCTGCTCGACTTCCTCGGCCTCAGACAAGTCAAGGTGGTACACTGGGTACAACTTACCGTATTGAGGAAACAACGAGATCTTGTCCTCGGGAGCCAAGTCTGGGTTGTTCAAAGAGTTCAATGCAATGTTGATGACCCGCTTGTCCGCCTCGAAGTTCAACAATCTGGTCATGATTTCCTTGTCTGGGCCGTCGAACTCCTTCTCGACAAACTCAACGAACGCTTCCAAGTAGTTCTTGTACAACCTGTTTCTGATGATCTCGATATTCAAGTCGTCCAAGTCCTCGACCGTCAAGCAATCCTTGAAGAAAGGAGCCAAAGGGGTATCGATTAACACCGTGTTGTACAAAGCATCGATGTCGGTGGCAATCGACAAAGTGGGCAAGGTGTCAAACCAGCCCAAAGGATGGCACTTTGGCAAAATCTCAGAGCAGTCTCTGTCGTGTAACGTTCCTGTGATCATCAACGCCACATTGTCGATCATGTATCCGTAGGTGATAAAGTCCATGAACTTGGTCAATTTGCCCGAGCTCTGGCTCTTCAAGTACTGGAACTGAGAGAACAACTTCTTGGACAACTTGTCCTGGATGATCGAGGTGGATAATGGCCCCGATTGCGAGGACAAAAAGTTGCCGTAGTCGGTGGCTGACAACTGCAACTTCAAGTCCTGAAGGGTGTCACACTGGGTCAAGTTGACGTACTGGTTTCCGGTCAACAAGCCATTTCTGTATCCACGAACAACACCTTCAACGTATCCGTAGTCAATGTTGAAGAACAATCCTTCCATGGTGGTGATGCGGGCTTTAGATAGCGGGTCGTTGAGATAATTTAAGTCGGAGGTCGCCGGTCGTGCGCTTTTGGCCAAAGTGCAGGGAGTCCGGCTGGGTTAATGAAGGGTGTACTAAAACGGCACTGGAGGGGGATTTTCTTTTTTTTTTTTTCCTTTTAGAAAAATTATTGATGGAGAAAATGCAGCTACTCAGCTTTTGAATTCCCCATCGAGTTTCCCTTGCTTTTCGTAGAAAATCCCCGATGTGCTTACCGTCGCCCTGCACACTGACGGTGGTAATATCGAACACCATTCAGTTACAAGTTAGACGCCAATGTCTGGACTTCTCATAGACACGCTCAAACAGGGCATAGATCCTTCCTTGTCACAGCAGCTCGAGGAAAATGACGGGCTTCGCGAAATTGCCGAGTCATACCTCCAAGATCTTCTTATCAATGAGCAGCTACTCTCAACTGACACGTTCACCACCACGTCTGAACTTGACGGTGGGGTTCACCACAAGACGCTCACAGAGGAAATCGCAGAACTTGACCTGAGCCTGCGGCAAATCGACTTGCAATTAGCAGCTCTCACGAACTCAAATCGTGATCTCATTGTCGATGTGAGTCAAGACCTCAAGGATGCACAAAACAAGATCGAGGTGAGGTTGGAGAAAGAACTTTCGGCCATGGTGATCAATTTGAAGGACAGCCACATAAGAATCGATACCAGGTCCATCGAGAAGCACACATCGTCCATATCCGCCAACAACTCGATCCTTACCAACGTCGATTCAGTGTTGGACATCTTGGAACTTCCCACGTTATGCCGCCTCTGTATTTTGCAAGGAAACTACCAGGAGGCACTTGAAATATCCACATTGGTGAAAATGTTCAACATCAAGTTCCCAAAGCTTGTTACGTTCCACAAAATTCGTGATCAAATCGATAGGGAACTACAACTAATGGTCAGAGGGTTGATTAAACTATTGAACACCAACTTGAAACAGTCAAATATTCTCAAAATCTTCCAGATCTTGAACCGACCCGATCTTTTGCAGAGCACAGGAGACGCTGAACTCAATTCTGGTCTGAAAGCGCTGTCGAAACTGAGAGAAAAATCGCTAAAAATCATCTACTTGAACTCTCGATTCAAGTTCATATCCAGCGAAGTCGACACACTCAAGCCACTTCTCAAATTAAAGAAGATGTCTTACTTGAAGAGATATATTGAGATTTACCGTGAGTACCTCTTCAATTCTCTTTCGATATACTACGCTATTTTCGGACCCGGTTCATTAAACTCAGACGCCGATGAAGACAAACTTCTAGTCAATACTTACATCAGAAACCTTGTCAACTTGATCATAGTGGAGTTAAGATTGCACTTCCCAGTCTCTAGTGAGAGCCGTGCGGATGATGATTTGGACTTTGCCAGTCGACGAGATGGTGTGATTTTGCAGATCATTTACCTCTGCAAGTCGTTGGACAAATATGGTGTCAACTTTGAAAGTGCCATTACTTGGAACCTTTGCATGAAAGAACCAATTCTCATCACTGAAGAGGATTGGAATCGCAATTTGGCGAAAGTGAAAAAGTTTAGATCTTGAGGTTTTCTTGAAGACCACCTGTATATTTTATATAGCACGATCCAAACTATTCAAACCGAACAAGTAGCCCAATTCCCTTCTTCCAAGGTGACTGCTTTGCTTGAGAGCAGATTCATCGAGTGCCGAGCCAATAAGCTCCTTCTTTCTCACCTGAAGGTCCATGATTCTATCCTCCACGCTGTCATGAATCAAAAGTTTATACACTTTAACAGGCTTCATTTGCCCAAACCTGTGGGCTCTATCCATAGCCTGCTCCTCAACAAACGGATTCCAAAATGGATCCATGATAATAACATGGGAAGCGCATGTCAACGTGAGACCGACGTTACCTGCTTTCAAGGATATGAGGAGAACTCTCTTTTGACCCTGATAAAATTCACTAATAGTGCTGTTCTTCAGGTCGATGTTCATGCTTCCATCATATCGTAAGAACTGAATATTTTTCTGTCTCAAGGCATGTGCCATCATGTCGAAGGTGGTGGTGAAATGTGAAAAGATGATAATCTTGTCGTCTGGGCTATCCTCCGTGACTTGCTGAATGATGTCCAACGTTTTGGTCATCTTTGCGGACTGTTTGAAACCCTTGTGCTCGTCGATAATTCGAGCCACTTTATCTCCGTTCAGAAGCTTTGCTCTCCTGTGAGATCCGTAAAAGTCTTCTAGCTGGCTGTAACTGAGATGGTCATTAACCATTTTCAGGTAGAAATCATAATCAACAAGACTGCCATTGGTCACTTTCATGGAACAGACATTGCACGATGCTTCACGATTGCCGTACTCAGACGATTCTGTTTTGAATTGTTCGAAAAACGAGCCCACACAACCCTCACAAATAGTGTGTCCACATGATCCGAAGATGACAATCGATTCCTCTCCAACCACATCAAAGCACAAGGGACAAGTGAATTGAATCTCATTCGCTTCGTCAGAGTTATCTTCTTCCCTCATATCGCCTTGAACTTTGAGGCCCTTACCCACGCCCCAATCGACTCTTTGTCTCAAGTCATCGCTCATTCTCGACACTATTCTGTATCTCTGCTTCCAGTCAGAAACGTTTCCGGACCCTCCTGACTTTTCTTGAGCATTCATTTCACCAACAAGAACGAGATACTCGTGAATGCAAGCCTGGCGCAACCTGAGAAGCAAAGTCAAGATATCACTGTGCCTGGCCATAGAATCCAGATTCAATAACCTTTCCGCACGTTTTTGAATACCACTTTCGAGCTCCTTGTAAAATTTCGTCTCCTCTTCGCCCATTGTAACATACACCAGATCAACTTTCTTCTCTGGAAGTTGTATAAGTGGCTTTCCGTCGATCTTCAGATCTTTCGTCCTGCGTAGCATGATGGCCAGGAGCACAGCTCGAAGTTTCCTCATAGAGACCATACGCTCGTCATTGTAGTCGCTAGTGGAGTCACTCTTGGATTTAATAGGAACAGCAATGTCCCTCTTGAACTTCTTCTCGTCATCGTATGGTTTCACTCTAAGAAACCTGATGATAGGGTACAACTCGTCAATGCTGTTCTGCATGGGAGTACCAGTCAAGCAAAGCCTGTGTTTCCCTTTCAAAAGAGCAGTTGCTTTGGACGTCTGCGAGAGCTTGTTCTTAATGTATTGGGCCTCATCCAACACAATTCTGTAGAAGTTTGTTCCTGGCGAATAGAAGGGCGACAGATAAGTCTGCCCTCCGGAATCTTCATCAGGAAGTAAGTTTTGTCCCGGGGTCACCTGAGCAGATTCTATAACTGACGCATAATGCTGCTTGTACTCAGATGCCAATGTGGTGTAGGAAGTCAAGACCACATCAAACTTGGCCAACGATTTGAAATTGGAGAGCCTTTTGCGGTCTGGTCCATGGAAAAACCCAACTTTCAAGGCGCTTTCAGCAGTGACTTTTGCTTTGATCTCCGCATCCCATTGTCTCAATAAGGAGACAGGGCTGACAATTAGAGTGGTCTTGCAGGAACTATCGGATGATCTGTTGGCCATGATAAGCGCTATAGTTTGCACTGTTTTTCCAAGACCCATATCATCAGCCAAGAGACTGCCAGCCAGCGATTCTTCTCTCCTCAAAAGCCAATGTAGTCCTTTCCTTTGATGGTCTAAGAGTTGCACCGTCAAGGACTCAGGAGTCGATGCCATGCCCTCCACTGTTTCTTCCTTGTATATATCATTCAAAAGCTGCTGCAAATGCACAGAGTCTTCAACTTGGGCAGGCTGGGCGGCCATATACGGATTGACATACGATCCATAAGATTGAGCTGAGTTCGGGTTGAAGTGCGCCATGTTCGGAGGCACATTCATACTGAAAGGATTCAATTTGAATTCCTTGACACTTTTCAAGATCGCATGGAATCGCCGCACCTTTTTTGACCGTTTGATTGTTGCCTCCGCGTCTCGAAGAGTTTCATTAATGGTCCTCATGATTTCACCTCTCAACGATACCTGATCGAACATGAGATTCAGGATCTGGGCCCTGAGATCGGAGATTTTCTTCAAGAAGCCGTCTCGCTGCTGATCCAACTGCTGAAGCTGGTTGTTCAAGTTTTGCTCGTGCTGCTCAATCTGGGGGAATGAATACCTTTCGAAGTACTCCCTTACCTTTGCGTCTTCTTGCCGCTGAAGGAGCTCTGCCTCGCTCAACCCACCGGCGTGAACAACAGGCACGGGCTGGTTGTATCGTGAGTTGATCTCGAACGATGTTGGCTTGAAAGTGCCCGTGCGTTCTGCTTCCTCTTTGGAAAGCACTGCGATCTCGTCATCGGAGCCAGACTCATAGTCCATGTCTTTTGAGGAGTCCCGAGAGTCCTGGACTTGCACTTGTGAGTAGTTTGGGTCTGGCAGCGTAGTTTGAGGATTTGGCGCCACTGGGGAGCTGGCAGATCCTCCCCTATCGAAGTTGGAGTATGAGGACAGGTCTGGGCCCGGGGCGGAATCGATGATCAGATCCTGATCGACATCGTCCACGTCTTCATCACTCAAGTCAACAATAACAACGCTGCTCTCCTTGGGGGACTCAAGCTGTTGGATGCCGCCATTGTGATTATTCGTTGAATACAGAGACGCCTGGTCTTGTACAGCGGGTTCTGGAGTCCGGTACGAGCTCACGGAGTTATCAAGGTCTTCCAAGGCCCACGTCTGAGGGGCTGAAGGGTCAGAAATGCCGTTGAACGCGGCAAATTCCTCGGATCGCCCGTTGGGTAGATTTGGCCCACCCTTCAGAAGCGGGAGCGTATTCTGACTTTGCAGGTGCACCTGGCCGATCTCCTCATCAGAATCAACGTAAACCACGTCCTGAGATGCTAGCAGCATGGTTTCTCGTTGGGCACGAGCCTTTGTTGTGATGGGGGAGTATATGGTGGATACCACAGATGTAATCACGACTGCGAATCTGGTATATATCGTGAGATTCAACAGCAGGCGAATGGGGGAACTAATACGAAGGTCTATTCCACAAGTGGAACGAGAATGCTGAGGAAGAAAGACTAGTTCAAAAAAAATGATACATAAGTCTTCTTTCTCCTCGTGCTCGTCCATAATACACTTCTTGTTCCATGTGTTTCTCCATAATACTATACACCTAGAGGTAGTCACCGTTCTCCTCGAGAATCTTGTCCAAGCAGATGTTCAACTCGGTGATCAATCTCTCGTTGTTCTCGCCAAACGCCAAGCCCCGCTGGTAGTCTGCTCTTGCGTCCTCGTAGTTGCCCAAAAAGTAGTTGGCCACGCCTCTCCTCAAGAAGTTGTCTGGCGTACACAACATCATGCCAATCAACATGTCTGCATCGTTGAACGCTTTCAAGTACTCCTTGCACTTCAAGTAGGCGTCTGCTCTGCTCATCAACAAAAGGTTGAGCTCCAGCAACGTGCCTTGGAAAGCCTCAAACTTGTTTCTTCTGTTGACCACTTCGATGGCAATGGTGAACTGCTTGGCGGATTCAACGAACTTCCCTTGCTTGAACGACTGGACGCCGCCTTCGTAGAGCTTCTTGATCATTTTCGACAAGTCCTTGTTGAAGGATTCCTGGCTAGGCTTGGGCGGCACTGGAGCCGACAATCCAATCAACTCCGTGCATAGTATATTGAGCTGGTCGAGATCCTGCTGCAAATTAGGGTCGACCGGCTCTGTGACATCAGCCAATGCCAAACCTTTTATTTTCGGGTCGTACCTGACGTCGAAATCCATGATAGAAGGTGGAGTTGAGCGAGAAAACCGTACACGTTGAAGCTGGAAATCTGTCTGGTGAGGCACGGGTGCGAACGTTGGGAGTATGGAGAGTTTTCAGATGCTGCGGAAAAGAGACAACTGGGAAATATTCGTTTCTTGACTTTTATTCTTTTGTTTTTTTCTCCTTCTTCTTTTCTTCCCTTTTCAAGTACTGCAGTTCTTCCGTTCTTGCGTCAGCATCGCCGTAGTCGTTTAAATCTCCCACTATTCATCTATTTTCAGTGCGCGCAAACTTCTTTTGCACCCACGGCAACAAACAGCGACCATGGCCCTGGAGATAGAAGTGCTTCCGAAAGAACATGTAAACATCACCGAGTCCAAGTCGTCATCGGACACATTCGCTGCTCTGTCGATTATACATCTTATTCGATTTTTCGACTCTCACGAGGCGAAGCTGGATACGAGCACAAAGGTAGCGAGCACTGAGGATTTGAATGGCAGACTTGAGCTGGGGACCCCGATTTCGTCGGCGAAAAACTCTGAGGAAGCGCAGAAAGAGGAAGAGGACATCAGCAATAATTTAGAGCAAGCTGCCGAGCCAGAACCCACAGTCCCAGAAACTCTGCCAGAAATACCAGCCCCAGTTAATCCAGTATCAGAAACTGCTGAAGCGCCCCAAAACCCAGATTACCACCCGCCTAATCGGCCACATCTTGAGTTGAAAGAGGATCTTTCGGAGTTCTGCGAGAACTTCCGTCCCCGAGAGCCCCGAGTAGGAGTCTATTTTCCCGTAAATGAGGCCACCGGAGTCAAACGGCATAGATCGGCTAGTTTCTCTCTCAACGCGCTCCACGCTAAGCGGTGGATGAGAAGATCGGCCTCGCTTCTATTTCCTGACAAGAGCAGAGAACGAAAACTGGCTATTGAGTCGTCGGAAAAGCCAAAGGCGCCCAGTTCAATTCAGTGGTCGCATACCGTGCACCCATTGGCGAAACGGGTGTCGTCGCTTTTCTTCCAAAGGAAACAAACGCCCGAGACCAAGCTTGAGAATTTGGTGTTTCTGCCCAAAACCCACCGCCCGCTACCCCAGGACTTCCCGACCGTGTCCGATGTAGAAGATATCGCCGATGCTCGTGCGGAATACTCGGTGTTGCCAGACGAATGGAGTGGGTATATGGACCCAATGTTGAAATCGAGCGGAGCTTCAACCAAACCGAAAAGAGGCTGGGACCGGTGGTTCTCTCGCCCGGTGAAATTGAGGGCGCTACAAAATAAAATCAAGTCGAGTTTCGCCAGCGGGAAGAGGCGGACTTCGACTTTGAAGGTGCGGTTTTTCTCACCCGCAGCCAAACCTAGCGGAAATGAGCCAACTGTGGGGGACATGGCCAAAGTGTTTTCTCCTCTGCCCAATGAGGTTTGACATAGTGAATAGTAGCATTGAGGGCCTGTTTTGCCGATTTAGAGCGATTTTCGCAACTGCATTTTTTGTGCTTGACGATTGCAGTGCGTTTCCAGTGACTAATTGGCGGAGTGCGTAGACGCTTATCTACCGTTTGACTCATGGAAACTTTTCGCACCCTCCATAGTCAAGTTACCGCCAACTCTTATCTTCACAGAACATGGGCTTTAATCTACAGCAATTGGTCAGAGAAAACATCAGGACCCTCGAGCCCTACAGATGTGCTCGGGATGACTTCAAAGAGGGGATCTTATTGGACGCCAACGAAAACACCCACGGTCCAGCGTTAGAGTCAGTGTCGTCGTGGGAACAAGCGTTGCAATTGAACAGGTACCCGGATCCTCACCAGATTCAATTGAAGGAGCAGATTGTCGCTTTCCGCAACGACTTGCCCAACAAATACTTGGACGACTTCGACCACAACAAACTCACCCCACAGAACTTGTGCCTTGGAGTTGGCTCTGACGAGAGTATCGATATGTTGATGAGATGCGTTTGTTCTCCCGGCAAGGACAAATTGCTCATTTGCCCTCCCACCTACGGAATGTACTCCATTTGTGCTACTGTCAACGACGTTCAGATGGTTAAGGTGCCTTTGACGATCCCCGACTTTGAGGTTGATGTTGCCGCCATTCTCGACGCTGTCACCAGCGACGCAAACATCAAGTTGGTTTACTTGACATCGCCAGGTAACCCCACGGCCAAAGTGTTGAACGTTGATTACATCGTGGAGTTGTTGAAAGCAGCCGAGCAGAAGTGGAACGGGTTGATAATTGTCGACGAAGCTTATATCGACTTCACCACCAGCGAGGATCCACGCAAGTCGTTGTCCATGTCTACGTTGGTGAACGAGTACCCAAACCTTGTGGTGATGCAGACGTTGTCGAAGTCGTTTGGTCTTGCCGGAATCCGTTTGGGTATCACCTACGCCAGCAATGAGTTGTCTGGCTACTTGAACGCAATGAAGTACCCATACAACATCTCGTCGTTAACGTCTGCCGTTGCCAGCAGATCCACCGCACCAGACTCGGGGTTGCAAGTCATGAAGAAGTACGTGAAGGAGATCGTGACTCAGCGTGAGATAGTGTTGAACGAGTTACAGAAAATCCCTGGTGTTGGGAAAAACATAGGCGGATTGGACGCCAATTTCTTGCTCCTCCAGATCTTGGACAAAAAGGGCGAGCCTTCCAATGATGTTGCCAACAGTCTCTACAACAAGTTGGCGGTGGAGAACAAGGTTGTTGTCCGGTTCCGTGGAAAAGAGCCCAACTGCACTGGTGCATTGAGAGTGTCCATTGGCACAGCTGAAGAAAATAAGATTTTGATGGCAAAGTTTGCCAAGTGTCTTGAGGAAGTTAGGGGATAGCTATCTCGTGCTATAGCAAGCCAAATGAAAAATTAGATTAGACGTATGGACCATGCACACGAACCCTGAGTAATGCCAATCAATGTCACAACCGCCTAATGGGTATAGGAGCAGAGTTCCCCTCGTTCATGTTATCCGGTTGAAATTGAGTGAGAAGAAAAATCTTGAGCGGCCACTGTTATTTTTTTTTTTTTTTTGTTTTCTACGCGTCGTCTCCTTTTGTATGTTTATGCCCTGCAAACCAACTGCACACTTTCGGCCAAGACTTCTCCCTGATTTTAGAGGCACAAACTCCAAACGAAGAATGAAAACACGATAGGAAACAATGAAGAAATCATCATCCAAAATACAATGAGGTGCTGACCAGCGAGCCTTTCCATCCTTTGCCCCAACTTTTAAGCTTTTGGAGCTCGTAATTCAACCTCCAAGCACTCGCAAAATGCGGAGGTGCATACGCATACGATGCACATCGTGCACACATGAGGTGGTCGTCCCACTCGTCCCCAATAATTTCCCGACGTCGAAACGTAGCATAGAAAAAAAACAGCAATTTCTTCCAATTGACTATGTGGCTTGTGGTGTGTGTAGTCGCCCTCTTGGGTGTTCTCATGGCCACCGACCTTACGAGCTATGTTCTCATCTTGTTGCAGCCACTCGATAACAGCTCCATTTGTCCCGTTTACGAGGCGTTGGCCCCACCCAAATTCCATGAAAATAACTCGACAGTTTTGGAGATATTACACGGCGCAGAGTACCGCAAGTGGTCAATTGGAAACCTCGCGGGCGCAGTTAGAGTCGACACCCAAGTCCATGATCAGATGCCCGATGTGGAGGACTCACCTCAGTCGTGGGCTGCATTTGCAGATTTCCACAGGTACTTGGAAAAGGCGTTCCCATTAGTACACGCAAACACCAAGATCCACAAAATAAACACCTACGGCTTGGTTTTGCATTGGAGAGGCTCGGACCCATCGTTGAAACCGTTGATGCTTGCGGCCCACCAGGATGTGGTGCCGGTGCAAAAAGATACCTTGCAAGAGTGGTCGTACCCGCCCTTTGAGGGACACTACGACGGAAAATATGTGTACGGCAGGGGCGCGTCAGACTGCAAAAACTCCTTGATTGCAGTGTTGGAGGCTGTTGAGCTATTGATGCGTGAAGACTACAAGCCTGCTCGAGGGGTGGTGATGGCTTTCGGATTCGACGAGGAGATCTCGGGTGTTTACGGCGCAAAAAGGATAAGCCAGTTTTTGGAGGAGAAATTCGGCGCCAATGGAATCTACGCTCTAATTGATGAGGGCCCCGGGTTGATCCAGGACCCACTATCTGGTCAGCTAGTTGCTGCTCCAAGCACCGGGGAGAAGGGGTACCTAGACCTCAAGGTGGAGCTCAGCATGCACGGAGGTCACTCCTCAGTGCCTCCAGATCACAGTTCAATTGGAATTATGGGCGAGTTGGCGTCCAACATTGAAGCAGACCCTTACGTGCCTAAGCTAACGCCAGAAAATCCGATTCTTCAGTACTTGCAGTGTATTGCGGTGAACAGCGGAGACCGAGTGTCCAAGTTGAAACGGAAAGCAATTATACGAGCAGCCTTTGACAGAGTTGCCAATCTGAAATTGGTGCTGGTGTTGGGTAAGCACAGATTGTCGAAATACTTGATTCAGACTTCTCAGGCGGTGGACTTGTTTCGCGGAGGAGAGAAAGCAAACGCTTTGCCCGAATATGCGCAGTTGGTCGTCAACCACAGGATTAGCGTTGGCGAATCTGTGGATTTTGTCAAAAACCGCTTTGCCTCCAGAGTAAAAAGCATCGCTGAAAAGTACGATATCGACATGATAGCGTACGGTGAGAATGTTTACAAGGCTAGCAATTCGCATGGGCATTTCAATGTGGAAATGTTCTCAGAACACAGCTTGGAGTATGCGCCAGTGAGTCCTTCAAATGATACAGTGTGGGAGTATCTTGCCAGAACAACCAGACATGTGTTCGAACATTTGGTGCTCAACAATTCCACCGACTACCCGATGGTCACTGCTCCAAGCATAATGCCTGCCAACACCGACACCAAGTACTATTGGAATCTCACCAAACACATTTTCAGATATTCACCCATGATTGTGGACTACATGGAAATCAACATCCACAGCGTCGATGAAAAAATTGAATTTGACGGGCACTTGCAGTTGACGGCTTTCTACTATGAGTATATTCAGAACGTGGATACTCCTGCTGCAGATAACAAGTGATGGGGAGGCTTGTAAGGAATACAATTTCTAGGCATTCTTCCAATGAAGAGTTGCCGTTCAAATATCGTTCATTAGTTTAAATCTTCCATTAATCCATTTTGGCCCATTCTTAGTTTTCTTGGTGGACAGTGTAAGCATGCGCGGCCCCTACTGAATATACTGAATTTATGATTCGCGCACGCCCCATGAATTTTTTTTGAAGAAATCGCACCGCTCCAACTTCACTAGTCAGACCCAATACCAAAACCAAGATGGCAAGGCAGAATTTCATTGGCTTGGTCGTCTCGCAAGGCAAGATGAACAAAACCGTCAAGGTGAGAGTTCAGACCAAGGCATACGATACAAGAGTCCACAAGGAAGTTATCCAGCGAAAGGACTACTTGGTTCACGACGAGGGTAACTTGTGCAAAGAGGGAGACATTGTGAGAATCGAAACGATCCCCAAGATCTCGTCCAGAAAGTACTTTGCAATCGCCGAGATCAAGGTCAACAAGGGTCAGCAGTTTGCCCTCTACGAAACTTTGGCCAAGGAGAAAGTTGCCGAGGAAGAGAAGCTCAAGATCTCGGAGTTTTTGCAGAAGAGACAGGAATTCGAGTCGACCATACTGAAGGTGGAGGATTTGAAGTCGTTGGACCGCATCACCAAGTCGTTCCAGACCAACCCGGAGGCAGACAGAAAGGCGCTTCTCGATCAGATCAACGAAATCAAGCTGAAGTACGGTATCACGTCGTGGCCCTCCACTGAGCCAGTTTTGCCGCTTGAGATCAACGAGAAGTCCCGAGACTTGACCACTTTGGAGAACAGAATCACCCACATCAAGCAGATTCTCGACAAGCTCATGAGTGCAGAGTACTCAGCCCAACGTCGTGATATCTTGTCTCGCCTCAGCAATAACGACGTCGACCAAATCAAACCGCACACCGCCAAGAACCTCTTGCGCAAGTACGTGCTCAACCCACAAAACGAGGTCCCTTTTACCCTTTAGTATTCATCAGGCAGGAACTTGTAAATAGCAGAATAGCATCATCGGAACGAGCCAGATAAGAGTAGAGCCAGATAAGAGTAGCGAAATCCCTCAGCGAGTCATAATTTGAGATGGATCTAGTTTCTATTTTCTTTCCGATTATTTTGGTCGGCATTCACCCCCTCAGATACTCTCGATGCACTGTCTCGGCTGATCTGCAGTGATGGCTTAGACCCGTTTTGACACATGTCGCACATCGGTGTTTACTTGCACATCCCCACCAACTAATTGCTCCACCAAACATCGTCGCGAACCAGAGTTTCTGGTCGTCTCGAATGTGCACATCTTCCTCAGATGCCAGCTAGCACGCTTCGAAAGCGCCTTTTGACTGCGTCGACTGCGTTGGGTATCCTGGAGAACGACGTCGCCCATGACTTGAAGAGCGAAACTCTCCTCAAGTTCCAGAGCAAGCTCCTGCCGATTCTATCGACCTCCTACTACGATAAGGCCGAGGGCTCGAAGGCAAATACCGAGGACGCGCTCGACTTCCCCAAGACAAAGTTTGCCTTGAAACACACGTTGCATGTGCCTATTGTTACCGTCACCAATTTGACCGTGCAACCAGGCGAGCCGCACTTCATCATCTGGTTGCTCATCTCGTCGTTTTTCCCATTGGTGGCTGCGTGTATGGCCCCGTTGGGAAATTTGATCTCGCTTATTGGCCTTGTGGAACACTGGAGGGTGGACACCACGACGGGGAAATACGTGAAGGACATAGACCATGTTTTTGCCCTCAATGTCACTTCATTTGTCATGGGCATCATTGGGAACATCTCGCTACTTATGAATTTCTCGGGAAAAATGCGCTACTTGGTCACGCAGTGTGTTTCCATCTTCTGCTGGGTGGTGGCCACCACGTTTCTCTTGATTGGAGTTTTGCTCACGAACCCACAGTTTACAGGCTCGAACCCTCGGTATGCGCGATCCGAGGGGTTCTGGTTGGCAGTGTTCACGATCTTCATGTACTCGGCGTGCTCTGCCATTCTCATCATCAACTTCGTGGGCTACAAGTGCAATAAGTACCCACCCACGTTCAACTTGGACAGGAAACAGCGACTGCTTATGTCCTACACAATTGCCTTCTCGGTGTGGCAAACCGTTGGAACTTTGGCAATGGCGCACCTCATAGATGACTTGACCTACGGTGCATCTCTATACTATTGTACGGTGTCGATGCTCACGATTGGCTTGGGGGATATTGTGCCCGTGACCCCAGGAGCAAAGGTTTTTGCGCTTGTGTTTTCGCTTATTGGAGTCATTATTATGGGTTTGATTATTGCTACGATCAGACAGGTGGTTCTTTCCTCGGCCGGGCCTAGCATCTTTTGGCACTTCGTCGAGAAAGGAAGACTTGACCTTTTGAGAAAGGTTCATGTCAAGAATATGCACTTGTCCGCGGAGGAGTCGTTTGACCAGATGAGACTATTGCGCACAAAAGTGAAACTAAGTCAGAATAATGTTTCTCTAATGATCTCACTCAGTCTCTTCTTGATTTTCTTGCTAATTGGCGCTCTAGTCTTTTACTACACCGAGTCGTGGGATTACTTCAATGCGGTCTACTTCTGCTTCCTCTGTCTAGTCACCATTGGTTACGGCGACTTCCATCCCACCTCGGCGTTGGGGAGAGTGTTTTTCGTCCAATGGGCCATCACGGCGGTCCCATTAATGACGATTCTCATCTCGAACTTGGGTGACACCATTTATGACTTTGCTCACCACGTGGACACTGCCGCCACTTTCTTTTTGAGCTGGCGAACGTACGCTGCAGCCTTTGGCAGCAAGAAAAGAGTTTCCAGTGAAAGTGTCCACGACGAAGAAGACCCGGAACTTCAAGTGGCGAAAGAAGGCACAGACCTGCTGACAGAAGACTCGGAGTCAGTGCTTGCATTGACCGACGGCCAAGAGTACACGGAGAGCGAACGAGCGTTGCTTGAACGGCACAAAGCGTCCACTTTAATTCTCGATCGACTTTCTGCGCTTCGCGTGGCCATGTTTGACAGTATCGAAGACCCCGACAAACGATATACCCTTGATGAGTGGTCGGAGGCGTTCACGAGATTCGAGAGCCAGGAAGGGGGAACGCACGACGACCCCGACTTCTGGTTGAGCGATGACTCTCCACTCCGACTCCCCATCAAGGAACCCAACTACCTCCTGGTCAAGATGTTTTTCCGGATTGAGAGAGACCTACAGGAGATCTTGAAGGCGCAGAAACAGGCGTTGCTCCAGATTTCAGACAAACCCACCTCAACCATAGACGAGCGGATCGAGCTCAGTGAAAGTCTACCTCATCCGCGACAGATCACTCGCCAGCCTAAAAACTCATGACTCCAGGGACTTTCACGACGTATGACAGGTTAATTTCAATTCGAGGCGGATCACGCTAAACTGCCACCATGAATAATTACAATACATTTGCTTTCTCTAAATTTGCCCCTGAATTCTTCCTTGATTTCTGCAGCGGTGCTAATGTGGAACACTTATCGTGAACCTCCGGCACATACCGTGGGTGATCCGATAAGAGGCGCGCTTTGTTGTCCACCACCTACTCTTAGTGATTACCAGCGAAATACCTAAGCCACATTTGCAACGTTCACATACCACCTCCAAATTGCCGGAACAACTAGAGCTACAAGATATGAGCCGCCGAGGATCTCACCACGCCGTCCATGATCCAGTGGTGATGCGAGCGGGCCCGATCAAGGTGTCATTGTCGCAGTTGAAGTACTCGACGTTCACAATCATCGGCATCGCGTTACTCTGGCCCTGGAATTGCTTCCTTTCTGCATCGGCGTACTACGGCGACCGCTTTTTTCACTCTCCCAACTTGGTCAGGATGTACTCGTCAACCATGATGTCAGTGTCCACGATCGTGTCCACATGCTTCAACTACTACTTGTCGCAGATCCAGAGCGGCGTCAACTACAACTTCCGCATCAACTCCGGGCTCGGATTGACCATCGGCGTGTTTGTGTTCATGGCATTCTCGTGTGTGTTGGACATCTTCATCCGCATGAACGACTACTTGTTTTTCTCGGGGCTCATGGTCATGGTGCTTGTAAGTTCCATGGCCACCTGCTTGGCGCAAAACGGCACAATGGCCACCGTCAATGTGCTTGGCCAGCTCTATACAAATGCCGTCATGGTGGGGCAGGCAATCGCAGGCACGCTTCCGTCGATCGCGTTGATTGTGTCCATCTTGTTGGTGGGAGACAAGGGAGTCAAGTCGGTCGACGCCAATGAGGGAGACGACGACTACTATGTCGAAAAGAACTTTGGCGTTTTCATCTACTACATCACCGCCAGCTTGGTGTCCATCTTGTCCATCTCGCTACTCGCGTTGACCAATCACTACAGAACAGATGCAATCTACAAATCGTTGGACCACATTTTGGAGGAGGACGACCACGACCACAACATAGATGAGGACGAAGAGCCGATTCAAATGTCTCAGGAGAAATACGTTCCATTCGGTGTGTTGTGGGGCAAGCTCAAGCTCATTGTGCTGACGATTTTCTTGACGTTCTGCATCACGCTCCTGTTTCCCGTATTTGCCTCGATTGTCGAGTCTGTCAACACGGACCTGACCTTCTTCCTCTTCCAGAAGAGCATTTACATTCCTTTCATCTACTTGGTGTGGAACTTGGGCGATCTTTTAGGAAGAATCTTGTGTGGTGCACCAAACTCGAAAGTTCTCATTCAGAATCCGAAAGTGCTTATCTGGTACTCCATTGGCCGCTTGGCGTTTATCCCATTGTTCTTGACATGCAACACCCATCCTAAGACCAAGTCTGCGATCATCCCATCGGATTTCTGGTACATTTTGCTCCAGTTTTTGTTTGGCTTGTCCAACGGCCAGTTGTGTACGTCGTGCTTCATGGTTGTTGGCGACAACTGCGACGATGATGACGAAAGAGAGGCTGCCGGTGGATTCACCACTGTGTTTTTAAGTGTTGGGTTAGCTGCTGGTAGTCTCTTAAGTTATCTCTTGGTTTTCTTGGTGGCCTAGAGAAGAGAAGAGAAGACATTCTCGCTGGCCCCCAAAATCATCTAAATAAACTACACACGGCATTCTATGAACATTCACTCTTTCCGAAGAAATGCATCTGCTTCGTAAATTCATTCGATTCTTAAAATTATTCGGTCTGTATATTTATTCGATCTTTGAGCTTTGCTTTGCATTTATAGAGGCTGTAACTAAGAATGCACGCGCCTCCTTCAGTGGGTGCGAAATCAAGTAAATGTTCCTGTACTTCCAACTCTTAACCTACTACCCTGTTTCATCAACCGTCATGTCGTTTTGGGAAAACAACAAAGGCACTTTCAAATCGGCAGGTGTTGCCACCGTCAAGGCTGTTGGAAGTGGAGGAAAAGCCTTGGGCAAAGCTGGCTACAGAACTTACAAGAACAGCGAGGCCAAACGGAAAGGTCAATCCGTCGAATCTGATGAAACGGGCTCGAGTCTGAACGCCTACGTGCCGCCATTGGACCCCCACCCGGACTTGAAATCGTTTCCTGCTCCCCCACGGCGCAATACCGCAGGGTCAGCATCGAGTGTGTCGGCTGGACCTTCGAGTGGACAACCAGCGCCAGCCGCCACCACACAATTGCCCCCACAGCCAGCTCAACAAGGCCAAAACATCCAGCAACCCCAGCAGCAGCAAGGCTACCAGCAGAATCCGCAGCTTCAGCCGGGCCAACAACCGACACAGCCGCAATTGCAGAACTACGGTCAGCAGTACGTTCAAACCCCACAGGCACAGCCCAATGTGGCCCAGGTATCCCAACCTCCTCAGTTACCCTCACGTGGTCCACAAATGTTGCCTCAGCAGCCTCAGGGCTCGATGGACCCGACAAATTCTGGCCAATCCAACGTGAATGTGCAATCGCAGGAATCACAGCAGCAGGGACAGTTCCAGATTCCTCCCGCGATCACCAATTCGATCTCGCTGGCCGTTGCCGGGGCAGTGACTCAGACCATCAGCCAGAGCGCCAATCAGATGGTTCAAGACCACCGCGGGCAGGGCCAGAATGGGCAGGCCCAAACACAGGGCCAAAATGCCCCAGGCAGCACCCAGCAGCCTCAAGGGTCTGGCCAGTCGCAGATACAGAGCAGATTCCAGAATAATCTTCAGAGCCAGTTCTCGAATCAACTACAAAATACATTTGCCCTGAAATTCCCGGGACAATCCGGAGGCTCTCCAAATACCACACAGCAGACCACACCGCAGACTGCTCAAATTGGCCAGCAGGTGCAAAATGTCGTTTCTCCACAGCCGGTTGCCCCAGCTCCTACAGATCCTGCTGTTGCTGCAAGTTTGCCTGCAGCTACTCAGCAGCCCGTGTACTACCAAGCACCAGGGACAATCAATACTGCAACGGTAGACACTCCTGCACCAGCAGTAACACCAATTACCACTAGCACTGGCGACCAACCTGTCACTAGCCCTCAAGCGGAATCTCCCAAGAAATGGGCGCAGAATACCAGAGCTGGCCACTTTGAAGTGGACGAGAACGGAGAGGAAAAATATATCCCCAAACCCGCACCGGACGCTAGTCACTTTGCACCTCCTCCTATTCACCGTGCAAGAGGCTCCAACACAGCTTCTCCTGCCCCAGCTGGAACATCTCAAACCACTTCTCCTGCTGTTTCAAGACAATCCACGTCCAACAGACCTGGCCCTCCACCCACTTTACCGTCCAGAAACACAACTACTGCAGCGGCCACTAAGTCTCAAGATTCTGTTGCAACGAAATCACAGCCTTCTTCAGATTCGTCCCATGCTGATGCTAGTGCGCACACAGACCATGCTCCGGTCAAATTTGTCGATATTGACATCAACAAATTCGGCCCACCTCCCCCTCGAATCTTCAGGGGAAACGAGCCAGCTCCGAACAAGTCACACCAAGCACCTCCGACGCATAAGGCTAACTCCTTGGCTTCCCCTCCACCGCCGCTCCCCACTAGAAATAGTGTGCAACAATCTGAATTGCCAAAGAAGACACCTCCACCAAAACCTGCTAAGCCTGTCAAGCCACCTAAGCCGCAATTCAATCGAACCAATACGAATTCGAGTATAGGCGCTTCCTCCGACAATGGTGTTCCATCTGCCCCACCACCTTATTCGGAAATTGGCAGTGAGGCAGTTGAGAGCTCGCGTTCTGAACTTGAGGTGGCCAATACGAACAAAATACCGTCATCTTCCGCGGTGCCTAATTTTGCTGCTCAAATTGCGAAATTGCGTTCGAACAACGATGCCACTGAAACTCTTTCTACAAATGACAGGGCCTCCACCGAGGTTAATTCGGAGCAACCTTTCAAAAAGGCTCCACCAAAACCAGTACGGCAACCAAAGCCGGTGGTCCCTAGTGCAAAACCTGAACCATCAAAACCGCTCAAGCCAGCTGTGGCCAAGAAACCGGAAACTCTTGCAGCACAAACTCCACCCATTGAGAAGGAGGATGCTCCACCTCCCATGCCTGTGCGACCATCTTCGCAAGAACTGACCCCTCCTCCCATGCCTGCTCGGCATTCTGCTCAGGCAGTCCCTCCATTGAAGAAGCCGGATTCTACTATTAAGAAACCAGATTCCCCGATTCGCAAAGGACCACCTCCAAAGCCGGCTAAATTGCAATCACAAGGAGCAAGTTCCGAGAAATCAGTTCAGAGTCCACCGGTGGATTCTACGAAACTGACCATCCCTCAGATTGTGGCTCCTGAAACCGTCCCAAAACCGACACCACCTCCCTCGAGGTCTCCAGCACCTCTAGCTTCTGAAGCCGTGTCAAGACCAACACCTCCTCCTTCGAGGTCTTCGGCTCCTCAGCCTCCACCTTCGAGGTCTCCAGCTCCGCAAGGTAAAGATAGCACACCTCCTCCGCCACCTCCTCCAAGAAATTACTCAAGACCAGCTGCAGAACCCCCAAAGGTCAGTAGCTCTCCGCCTGCTCTAGACTTGGGTCTTGCCTCTGGCTGGTTTGCGAATACCAGTGGACCACTAGAGCTTCCACAATCTTTAAGTGGACTCAACTACTCTTCGTCATACCTGTACTCTACGAGGAGCACCCCAATGGGCAATTTGTCAGATCATACCAGAGAAATGAATGTGACCCTCAAGGATTTGTCTAAGGTCACATATGAGATCTCGTGGAAGAACAACGATGCCGCAACGGCTACTAGTCAAATCACGAAGTTTGTTCCCTCGCCAATTGAGTCCAAGCGCTTGTCCAAACAAGAGTTGGTGGGCTTCAGCCAGCAATTTGGGGAGCACGTGGCAGCGTGGTGCTTGCATCGTGAAGGTGAACAAGTTGGCTCTGGTGAGTGTTGGGACCTAGCTCACGATGCATTGTTGAAAGGGTGTGGCAAGCACGCATTTGTGTCGACATACTACCACCACGGCTATCCAATTCTTGAACTACGCGGATCTGCCGGTGGCAGTCAGGTGGTACGGGGCCCAGAAGACGAAGTGAGAAAGGGAGACATTCTCCAGTTCACCTCGGCGAAGTTCGAGAACCCGGCCACCAGATCGACCCAAACTGCTGGGGACCCTAATCATACGTCGGTGGTCATCGACAAAATTGGCGACCGGATCATGGTGGCCGAGCAGAATGTGCAAGGAATCCGCAAGGTTCGTAAGGGCGAATACGTGTTGCACAATATTGTCGGTGGATCAGTGGTGGTGTACCGGCCAGTTTCTGCTCAATGGGCCGAGTAGACACTGTGGGGGAGTTGCGCGAAGACCATCGCACGAAACAGCGGTGATTCTGTATACTGACAATCTACTCATAGTTACAACTACACCATCAATAAACCATCCCACTAGTCATGCCCGTCAGCGAGATCGTGGCCCCGGCGCTTTCCACCTATCAGGATGAGGAGATTTTCTCGTACGCCAAGGTCGACGCAAAAGAGCAAAAAAGAAGTCATCTCCATCTCACACTGGCCGATGATTACTTGCAAAAAATCAATGACTATTACAGCCTTGATGAGCTTATCGCCCTATTAGGAGAAAAAACCACATCTGGAGAAGGTGAGGAGCAAGCAAAGTTCAAAAGAGTGACCTTGCAATTTCCCGACTCGTTGGTGTGCGATTCTGCGGCAGTAGCTCAAGAAGTGCAGAAGCGCCTTGGGTTGAATGTTCACATAGATCAAAAAAGCACCAGCGAAACAAGCCAGTGTGGGAACAAAAAATGTGAATCAGATACCTCGAGTTGCTGCAAAGGGCCATCGCCACAAGAATCGAAGGATGAGACCCAACGAATCTGGATCCTAGCAGACACTTCCTACTCGTCATGCTGTGTGGATGAAGTGGCAGCCGAACACGTGAATGCCGACTTGTTGGTTCATTTTGGCGATCTGTGCCTCAACCCAGCAGCGTCAATCAAGTCAGCATATATTTTCGGGAAACCCGAGCTAGACATGGATGTGCTAGTGACAGAATTCAAGAAGAGGTACCCGCTAGATGAGTTCTCAGATTCCAAGATCATTCTCATGTCAGACGCTCCTCACACATACTTGTTGAGAACTCTAAGCCAGTCTTTGCCCGAGTACTCGACATTTGTTGCCGAATTGGACATCCGAGACACCAACGCTTATGTGCTAGGGTACCAGCAGGACACTCTACAGCCAACTGACCTCAGATCGATTAACCGGGTGTTCAGAGGCGTAGAGGCAGACGAGGACTCAGGTGACTCGACCCTCTCGGAGTACGAGTTGTTCCACATCTCACAGCCAGAGGCTCCACGGCTTCTACAGTTGACAACGAAGTTCAGCTCGGTCTCCGTTTTCGTGCCCGAACTGTCCAAAGTGATCCAGGGCCCCTTCCCTAACTTGATGCGTCGGTACAGGTACATGCACATGGCTCGAGCTGCTGGCACTATTGGTATTCTCGTGAACACCTTGTCTTTAGCCAACACCAAGACGCTCATGGACGGGATCAGCCGGAAAATCAAGGAAGAGGGCAAAAAGCACTACATCTTCGTGGTTGGCAAGCCCAACGTGGCCAAATTGGCCAACTTCGACGCTATCGACATGTGGTGTATTCTCGGGTGTGACCATCAGGGGATCATCTTGGACCAGACAAACGAGTACTTCAAGCCTATTGTCACACCGTACGAGTTGCTTTTGGCGTTGAGCGATGAACTCACATGGACGGGCAAATGGGTCACTGACTTCAACAAAGTGCTCGAAGATCTCGGGGAGGAAGAGGGCGAGAAGCCTGAGGAGCCAGAAACCAACGACGACGAGGACGACGAGCCACAGTTTGACCCAGTTACAGGAAAGTATGTGAGCAACGCCCGCCCATTGCGCAGGCTTCAGCATCTACAGATTACTCTGGAAGAAAACGAGCCCCAGGAGTCGGGAGCGCTAGTGCAGAAGTTGTCATCGGCAGTTGCCGTGAGAGGAACGTACTCCACTTCTGCCGCACACTTACAAACTAGAGAGTGGACTGGGTTGGGCAGTGACTGGCACGACAATAGTGAAGAAGGTGCAGAGATCGAGGAGGGGCGTAGTGGAGTGGCCAGAGGATACGACTACGACCGTGAGAACAAGAATTCTTCCGAGTAACGAAGAAAAGAACGGCTTATGAGGCTCAGGGAAGCGATTGCACAATTCGGTAACTCTATATTTCAATCCCCATCTTGGCTACCAACGCCATGTAGGCGACGCGCAATTGACATAAATGTGCACACCTTAGAAGACAGCGATCTCCAAATGTGCTCAACATGAAGTCCCCCAGTATAGACACCTTTGTCGCTTGCGCTGTATATGGCCGTTTGTGGGTGTACGGTGTTGTCTTTCTACTATGGTACGATAACTCTCGCAACGTTTCGACTTTCCCTTACTAACTCTCCAGTGTCTACTCGCACTTCCACTGGGTGTGGGTGCTACTATACGTGGGCATAACGGGCGTCGAGGTGGTTGTCACTCTCAATTCTGCGTTCACTAAAGCTCCCAAGTGGAATCTGCTAGGCGAGTCTGATGTTGCGTTGGTGACTGGTGGCCTGAGTGGTCTTGGGCTCGAGATCGTCAAGAAGCTCGCAATCGACTACCGAGTGGGCAAAGTCATCGTCTACGACATCCAGAAACCTCGGGTTGAGCTCAGCTCGAACGTGGAGTTCTGCCTCTGTGACATCGACTCACATGCTTCGCTCACTGCTCGCATAGATGACACCATCAGAGACCTCAACCAACAGAACAGGCACATTTCCGTGTTGGTGAACAACGCCGGCGTCCGCTACAGCGGACCGCTCCTCAATATGGACAACGACGAGATTCGGCGGCTGTTTGGCGTCAACGTGTTTGCATCGATCACGTTGCTTCGTGCCGTGGTCCGCAACCATCTCGAATACTTTTCCACAAGGCAGTTATCGATCGTGACGGTGTCTTCGGTTTTGGGCTCGTTCGGGCCGAAGAACTTGCTGGTGTATTCTGCATCAAAGGCGGCCACAACACAAATTCACGAGTGTTTGGCCGAGGAGCTCCGGCCCCACAACAACATTAGCATGCTTTTGGTGATGCCGGGACAGCTCACCACAGACATGTTCAAAGACGTTTCTCCCAGCCGGACTTTTTTCGCTCCGGTCGTTAATCACGCTGGATTGGCACTTTCCATTGTCGCAAAAGTCAGCCGGGGCGAGTCCGGAGTACTTTGTGAGCCGTTCTACGCCAACTTCCTCCCCGCCGTCAAGGTGCTACCTGCGATCATCCAGCACTGGTGCCGGCGGTTTTCTCGCATGGACGAAAAAATCCCAGACATATGATATACATTCGCTACTCATTTTTCTTTTGCATCGCCTCCTTGACAAGGCCGACGAACGCCTCCTGGTTGTAGTATCCGAACCCATCGAAGAACTTGGTGAAGGGGAGAGCCGCCTCCACGGCGCTGTCGGTGTTGTCATTCAACACAATCTTCACGTTATATATCGGGTCGTACTTGGAGGTCCACGAGTACACCAGGATTTTCTGCTGGGCGTCGTTGAAGCCAATGTACTTGTTGTCTTTTTGGGGGCCCGACGTGAAGTACAACATTATGGTCGAGATGACGAAGTACGCAGCCACACACGCAATCACCGCGTAGTAGGTGTCCTTGAACGCAAACTTCTTATCCATGTAGAACAAAAGACCCGCAATGGCCACCGTCAGGTACCCCAAGGCGAGTTTTGTGTCGATCAAAGTGAAGGATTGTTGGTAACCCAACGTCTCCAATGCAAATGGGAGTTGGTCGTCGGTGGCGTTTCGCAAGTCATTGACGGAGCTGCGGTTAGTATAAGAAAAACGGAAAGTCATCTGGTTTGGTGACGTACTTGATATTCACTTTCTTGAACGTGGACATGGTGACTCGCTCAGTACTTGACAAGTGAGCTCTAAGGTTTAATAGTGTGCGCGCTCAAATTGCGAACTACATATATGCTTAGTTCAGTATTGTTCGTGATTATGACCATGCGGACCCTGACGAAAGTAAAATGATTTTCTTTTTTTTCTTCTTCTTGCCGTTCCCGCTCTGTCCCTCGTATTTTTCAATCTCTTCTCTTGCCCTTCTGATCATCTCCTCCGCATCCCAATCTTGGTCACTCTCGCCATACACACTCTTGGTCTCGGACTTGGGCACTTCAGTTCCCCACACTGTCTTTTGCATTGGCTGCTGGGGTTTTTCATTCTCAGAACTGCTCCCGCTATTAATAGCAGTCTGGCTCGACCCACTGGCCAACGCTGGCATTTCCCGGTGATCTGAGATGGTCAAACTACCAAACGAGGCATGCGGCATCCATTCATCGTGTCCATAATAGTCGTCGTGGCCGCCGCCATTGTTCTCTCGCTCAATATACTCGCGAGCTCTTTTCTCCTCCTCATTGATGGCTCTGCGGCGGTTTTTCTCTTCCAATTTTAGTCTTTTTTGCGATTGCTTCGTGCGCTTCTCGAGATCAAACTTGAACAAGTCCCACGTTTCTTGCGTAATATATTCGTTATTGTGCCAGTTGCACTCCAAGAAGCCCACTGTGGTGCCCTGAGGAAGATGTGACAAGTACTTGTACTTTGTAGTCGCTGTGTCAGCGGTGAGTTCCTCATACTTGATATTCTCCACTCGCGCAATAACTGAGCTGGGCAACTGAGTGTAATCTTGGTTATAGTTGGACTTCAAGACCTTCACGTCTAACGGAGAAAGTACGTAAGTGGAGCTCGACTTGAAGCCTGTCTGATAGTAGTAGAATGTCGTTGCTGAACCAGATGAACTAGCATCATGTTTCAAGTGAGAGTCTTGAGGTTCTTCTTCGCTGAACTTTTCCGACCACTTCGAGATGTCTTCGTCAATGTTCCGAATTGCGAGCTTCACAAACCTCCCATCATCTTGGTATAGTTCTTTGTCTTGCTCGTATGCTGCTAAAATATCCTGTTTCTCTTTCTCATACATGGAGACCAAGTAGGTAAAATCACCTTTGAAAAATCTCAGGTACTGAGAGAGGTTGGGTTCCAGCTGCGAAGCCCATGGGAACACATCAATAGACTCGCTGTATGATGCCAAGTGGTGTGGTAAAGGTACTATGCGGTCTGCTTTCCTTGTCATGAGCGTCAAGATCACTTCATCATTAATCTTAGGGATCTCGAACCGCTCGTCGACATTGTCAACCTGTACCGGCTTGACGTCATGCTTCCCGATGATTGATCCACATAGAGGACAGTCTTTATATTTCTCGACAATCACCTTGCTCTCCTGTTTCTTGTGTACCGGGACCTCACTTTCAAGCAAGGACAAAAGACAGGTCAAACACAAGATATGACCACACGAGGTGATCATTCTTGGTGCCACCAAGTCGTCAGAAAGACATATAGGACATGCATTCCCACGAGGAACCAATATTCGAAGAATATCGCTGGTGTCCACGGGCACGTTGGGGTCTAATTGTTGCGTCTTGTAGGACTTGCGGTAGTCCACCACAAACTTGTAGTTGACGTTAATGAACCTCATCCCATGCAAGTATAAGCGGGGCTTTCTGTTGCGTGAATTGTTGTTTCCCGAATTTCGCCTATGCCGCTGATGTTGCTGATGATACTCGGGCAGATCCCTATACAGTTGGAATTCCAACAAATGGTTGATGGAGATCTGGTTTTTCCTGGAGTTTGCATTGACTTTGCGACTGTTCTTGATTTGGGTCTCGATGCGCTGTGATGCGTCGTTATTTAATGATTGGTAGTCGTTATTTTTCTTTGATTTTCTGACTATCCGCTTCGATTTGTCGGACATGCCGTCTGGACTGGAATTGCTCATAGTGACTCGAGCAGAATGATCATGTTGGGGGTCTATCAGTTCACGGGCTGGACCAAACGTTTTAAATTGTTTCGCTGCTTGTACTTTGAAATGTACCCGAAGTTGGGCGATAATCTTTGAGCATCAAGGCAGGTGGAACTTGAACGTGTGTGTTATGTGCAGGGGCTGTAGTTTGCCGTTAGCAGCATGAGCAGCGGAGTTCTTATTGAAATACAGCTGGTATTTCGGCCGGAAAGTTGAAAAGAAAAAACTAACGGGCTTTTGTTTGAAAAATGAGAATACAAACGAAGGTTTCGAAAAATCAAAATCCGCCTTTCATGCTGTTTCCCTGCTTATTCAAATATTCAGCCACAGTAAGATACTGCGTGTTGACAAGCTTAGGCCCTAGGTTCGCCCTCGGCAATATTCTTAGAGTTTGGCAAGGCTTATCTCCACTGGGTGCTTGCTTGTTTTCTTTAAAGTGTTCTCCTATGTACTGGTGAGCGCGAGCAGATCTTTTAGCATTCGGTGGCGGTTGGAGTTCCGGATGCGAAGTTGTCAGCAAACCAAAATCGACCCAATCGTCAGAGAAAACAAAAACAGCCACAAAATACTCATAGTAAATAACTATCACCCTCGTTTATCATTATCAAACCAGGAAATTTCTGGCGTCACCCGGGCCAAGGCGTGGCGAGTCACGTGCGGCGTCGCATGTCTTGTGTTATCACGCTCGAACTTTAGGCGCCTGTTGTCCCTATCACAGGAAATCAGAACCTCGTCTATCGTTTCATATTGCCGACCAAAGTCATGAGTCTGTACCAGCAGCTACATTCCAGTAGCGACATTCCAGCATATCCTCCGGCTTATGATGACCGAGAAGGTCCGGATGCCGAGAATTTCCGATCGGGACCCTCTATTGAGCAATTCGAAATCGATGAAGATGAGGTATACGAGCGTGTCAGTCGAGAAAGTTTTGTTAAGCGGACGTTATTTGCGACCAAGAAACTTGTCTACTCGTTCAAGAATAGCCTCGGCGGTCCGTTCTCTCGATGTTTCGACCCTATTGGCGAAGGCTACAACTATTTCAGCATGAAATACGAGCTGTTCATCTTGAAGTTGGGCAACCCGTTGGTGGTGAAACGTTTGATTTACGTGTTCTTCGTCATAATCTTGTTCAATGTGATCACCAAAAACGAAAACAGCGACGGCGTCAACGGCGCCAGTGGCGGAGCTTTCTCCTCGGGGAAATTCTACGACGTGGAATTGTTGGGAAACACTATCAAACAGTACATCGAAGCATCTTCTCTCAAGGAGAACCTTGAGTACTTATCATCTATGCCACATTTGGCAGGAACCACTGGAGACTTGGCTCTAGCGAGGTACGTGGAGAGTTACTACAGCAATAACGGCATCCAGACGATCGACTTTCACGAGCTCGATTGTTTCCTCAACTACCCTAAAAAGGATGGCAGCTATTTGAAAACTGCCGATGGATCCTTCACCGCCACGCTCTACGAAGGTTCCGCCGACAACATGCAAAACTTGGCTTTCAACCCCACATCTCCCAGCACAAAGGGAGAAATCACCGCCAACTATGTTTACGCCAATTACGGCGATCCCGAAGATATCACAAAGCTAGACAACGCGAGAGTCCTGGTGAAAGATGCCATCCTTTTGATAAGGTATGGTGGGATCACTCCAGAGGCAAACAAGGTCTTTGCCGCAACCAAACTTGGCGCCAAAGCAGTCATTTTCATTTCTCCCACCATCGACTGGGCTGGTAAAAGGCATGATGATATGATTCAAAGGATGAATGTCGGTCTTACACGGGTTTCTTACGGCGATGTGTTGACTCCCGGCTGGTCCTCCCACTCGAACTATTTCGGAAGTCAGGCTTGGGATAACTTGGAAACGACTGCTAAAATCCCCACAATTCCAATTCTGTGGAAGGATGGAGAAGTCTTGATCAAGAGGCTCGGCAATTCCGGAGCAGACTTCGGATTAGGTTTCTTCTCAGGAGACAGCTCTGATGCCAACAAATTAAAACTCAGCATTCTGCACGAGGAGAGGAACACTCATCTGATCTGGAATGTTGTGGGCTCAATTCGAGGCAGAGAGCAATCCAACAAAGGCATTATATATGGGGCTTCTCGTGATTCCACGGGATATGGTGCTTCATCCTCAGCAAGCAGCACTGCAGTCCTTTTGGAACTTGTCAAGATTTTTACATCTTTGCAAAGGAGGTATGATTGGTATCCTTCCCGAACAATTTACTTTGTGTCCTTCGATGCCACAGAGTATAATTTGGGGGGCTCCGGTGAGTGGCTCGAAGAGAAGAGAAAGCAGTTGGCCGAGGAGGGCTATGCATATATTGACATCAGTGACATCGCTACGGGTGACCAATTGACAATTAAGTCTAACCCATTGATTCTGGGAATCATCAGGGAAGAACTCCAACATATTGAGCTATCGGACAACCAGAAGAACAAAAATCAGGGTTCCAAGACCTTGTACGACCTTTACAAGAAACAGAATAATGGCAAAGATATATTCTCCAATAACTTGGTGGAGTATAAGAACTATATTCCGTTCATCAATGCATTGAACATGCCAGCAGTGGACCTTGGGTTTAGAGGGAAAGATGTACCACGAAGCTCCAGCCTAGACAACTTTCACGATTCTGACAAGACATTCGATTCGTCTATGAAACAGCACATTCAAATTGCGGAGCTTTTAGCCCGTATTGGGTTGCGCTTGGCGGAGGATCCGATGTTGTCTTTTGACATTGTTGGAATGGCCGACCGGTTGGCTGAATATGAGAAGGATTTGGAGCGGTATGTTGGGGACAAGATTGCTTCTTTCTCCCTGAGTGTACAAATGGACTACAGCAAGTTAGTGGAGGCTATCAAGGCATTTAAGGATAACTTCAATCAACTCGACGAGTTCCGCACGCATTGGAAGGACTTTATCAAAAGCACTTCATCTCTTGAGCCAGCAATGTTGGCAAACTCAAGAAAGAACCTCAACGACAAGATGATGGACTTCTCATACCAATTCATTACCCAGGACATGCAGCACTCTCGAATCGGATACAAGAATTTGCTCTTTGGGGTGCCGTATGATGCCCCTCCCTTTGACGATCAAACCCACGAATGGAACTCGTTCCTGTTCGTGAGGGATTCAGCTGCTGTTGGTGACTTCACAAACGTTCAGAAAGAAATCAACCGAGTGGCAGAACTTTTGACAAGTGTCTCCGAGGCTAGCTTTGGCATTTATTGAGAAGCCGAGTATTTATTGGAGAATGGACTCTCCATAAAGGCATGGGTTTTTACATATACTTTTTAGAGAATGGACAAAAGGTAACGAATCACGATGGTAAATGCGTATGACGAGTAGACCCATCATTTTCGATATCTATTCGGCTCATCTATGTATCTATCTAGTTGGGGTTTGAGAGCCGAGTTAGATCCTCTAAATAGTAGTCTCTAGATCTCGAAAGCGGGTCGAGGTGGCGCACAGCAGCGGTAATCTCTGACAAATACTCAAAGTTCGGGCCACTGGGACCTCTGCTTGTTCTTATCACCTCTGCTGTCTTGTCGATGGCTTCGGGGCCAACAAACGACTCATTGTCGATGGTGCCGATGTATATCATAGACTCGATCACCAAGTCGCCACTACTGGTACGAGGAATCTTGGAGAGTACGCTTTCGCTCTCTGGGGAGGACTCTGGAACAGAATGAACATGAAAGTTGACCTTGTGTGTCGAGTAGCCGTCCTGTTCTCTCACATCAAGATACTCCTTCATTTCCTCGACGTCCTCGGGCGAAATATAGTAAGCCACTCCCCATACCTGCAAGTCGTGTTCGCCGAGTTCGGAAATCGCCACGCTGACGTCTTTGATGGGTCCAACTTCGGCTAGGTTAAGCGTGGACTCCGTGGCCACCTCGGTTTCGTGATGACGGTCGTTGAGCTCATAGAGATGCAAGTCATTGTGGAATTTTGAGTGGCTCTTGAGGTCTTCCAACGAAACTAGCGTGGCCACCCTACCAGGACTAGCAGGGGTGCCTCTGTGGTCGGAAGAAGACTGCCAGAACCGCCGAATAAAGCCTTTTAGCGTTCCAGTCACTTTGAATGAGAAGAGCGGAGGCGGCTTGAATATGAGGGAGCCGTAGCCTATAACCCACATGCCGTCGTTAGTCATTATTTGCCAAGGAATAATTGGTGACTGAGCAATTGCAGTAGGAACTATTAGTGCAACCAGAAAGTGATAGTGGCCGCGAAAAAGTGTGGAGTTTGGTGCAGGTGTTATGAGCGGCGTGAATATGCCTTAAGAAGTAAGCATACTGTTGACGGGTAGGCAACGCTGTGGGCTTGGAAAGAAATAGGTCAAACAAGCCGTCTTGAAACTATTTTCACGCTCTTGTCGAGCAGATGTAACAAAACGGTGGCAAAGTTGAATGTCCACTGGCCCTCTTGTATACCATCCCACTGCCAAACGATACTACAGCCAAACAGGACTCTACAGCGAAACGAAACGCTACAGCCGGGACTTTTACACCTTTTGTCCATGGCATCAACACTGTAACGATTTGAATGGCCAGGTATGTTTTCAGTCTCGGAGAACTCCAGTTTCACGGGTGAAAAGAGCACCACGTTCAATTGCGCAAATGCCGTGGAACCGCTAGAGTTCCATAGGCGGATGCCCAACTACAAACCAACACGTTTGGTCGCCCTCAAGCAACTCGCGAAGCACCTTGGTTTAAAGAACATTCTAGTCAAAGATGAGTCCCACCGGTTTGACTTGAACGCTTTCAAAGTGTTGGGTGGCTCGTATGCGTTGGCGAAGGTGATTTGTGAGCGCCTCAATATCGAAATTGCCGAGTTCGACTTCACCACCACTCCCTCGCTCTTGCCGGAGCCAATCACGTTCGTTACTGCTACAGCTGGAAACCACGGCACTGGAATTGCGTGGGCTGCTCGCCAGTTGAGGCAAAATGCCTACGTACTTATGCCCAGCGGAGCATCTCCAGAATACGTCGCCCGGATCAAGTCTTTGGGTGCTGAATGCACAGTTACGGACGTCAACTACGACCACACAGTTCGGCAAGCAGAGGTTTTGGCCAGAAAAAACGGCTGGGTGCTCGTTCAGGATACCGCTTGGGAAGGGTACGAGGAGATCCCCACCTGGATATCCCAGGGATACATGTCTATGGCCGCCGAGGCTGTCGACCAAATGGCACAAGAAGAGGACACACCAACTCATGTTATGTTGCAGGGAGGCGTCGGAGCTATGGCTGGAGGCGTGCTTGGGTACCTTGCTGATAAGTTGGGAGTTCTGACGTTCAAGTGTATAGTCAGTGAGCCTGCTGCCGCTGATTGCCTCAAAAGATCCTCGGAAAGCCCAACAGCCGGGTTGGTGGCCGTTGAGGGGAATCTTGATTCCATTCTGAAAGGGCTAGCGTGTGGAGAAGTGAACCCTGTGACGTGGGACGTACTCAAAAACTGTGCCCGATTCTTTGCCTCTGTGGACGACAGAGTCACTGCAACTGGAATGAGAGTATTGGCCAGTCCGCTTCCAGGCGATGAGATAATAGTCAGTGGGTGCTCTGGGGCTATCAATTTGGGCTTATTGTTTGCCATATTGACAGACCCGAAGCATGAGCAGTGGAGATCACTCTTGGGTCTCGACTCCACGTCTGTGGTGCTCTTGTTCAGTACTGAGGGCAACACGAACGTTGATCTCTACAGAGAAATCGTATGGGGTGGACGGTATGCTAGTGCCTGAATCATTAACGAAGGTTGGGCCAAAACAGGCAGAGTCAATTCTGCCCTTGCATATGCAGCTAAGGTGTTTTCCCTCATGCATCGACTCCCTTGCTTCAATTGTCAAATATAGTCTGCCAATCTACTGCAGTACTTTTGTATGCATCGAACAACGGGATACCGGTTTTTTGGTCGGGAGGATTTCGGACCATCACCTTCCCGTTGAATGAAAAATTAGAAAACGAAAATGAACCAAACCCACAAATTCATATACGTATTATTCTTATCTATGGCGAGGGTGGAATCTTGAGCCTCGTTTCAGGCTGTTTCCATGTCCGCGATCCGCCATGTTTGGAATATTCTACTGCGCAGAGGGCAATTGGATGTGCACCTAAACTGGGGAAGAAAAGGAACATGCAAACCACCCCGCCTCGTTACATACCGAGGTTTCTACCAGCCCACGTGAAATCTGGTACTGGCGACATCAAACACCGCCAGAAATCTATTGTCGGAGTCATTATCAGCTTTTCTTTTATGGAAGGGCAACTTAGGCTGCAGCCCTGGGCCGAGGATGCATACAGGCATCGACGCCAAGTGCTAGATGGACATGCCCTGCACACCACTGGGAAGTATACCTGACCTTCGTTATCTAATTCGTAAAAATTCCTTCCATTCTAGAAACCTCTCGAGCCACGTTCCTGTCGTCTGGTAATACTCGGTTTCTACCACATTTCTCATAAGCTGCTACCAAAGCTACCATGTGGTCCCAGCTAGAGGTATGTTGACCCGTTCTCCACCTGCTTTGTTTAGGCGCCTCCACTAACACCATCTAGGTTGATAAACCTCACATAGCGTACGCTTGTCTTGGTATTTTCTGTACACTATTCTCGCTAGCGTCCCTTTTCGTCAAGGAAAAACTTTATATTGGCGAGGCCACCGTGGCCACCATCGCAGGGTTGATCTTGGGTCCTCACTGTCTCGATTGGTTCAACCCAGTGTCGTGGGGCAATACCGATATGATCACCCTAGAAATCTGTCGGATTGTCTTGTGCATCCAGATCGTGGCAGTTGCAGTCGAATTACCTCGCAAGTACATGAAGAAACACTGGCTTTCCGTGTCGATCTTGTTGCTCCCCGTGATGACGTGTGGGTGGTTAGTGGTGGGACTTTTCATATGGGCTCTCATTCCCCACTTCGACTTCCCTTCAGCGTTGCTAGTTGCAGCGTGTGTAACTGCTACAGATCCCGTGTTGGCTGCCGCTGTGGTTGGTAAGGGTAAATTTGCTGAGAGAGTGCCCGGGCACTTGAGAAATCTTTTGACTGCAGAATCCGGATGCAACGACGGCATGGCGTTCCCCTTCATTTACTTATCGCTCAATTTGATCATCCATTCGGGAAACGCGGGCGAGATCGTCAAAGACTGGTTTCTCCTCACCATCTTGTGGGAGTGCTTCTTTGGTGTTGCGCTCGGTGTGTTCCTAGGATACACGTTGCGCAAAGCGGTTGCGTTCGCCGAAACGAAAAACTTGATCGACAGAGAATCTTTCTTGGCGCTCTTTGTGTTTTTGGCATTCAACTCCGCCGGCATTGGCTCGATGCTTGGCGTGGACGATCTTTTGGTTTCGTTCGCAGCAGGCACAGCGTTTGGATGGAACGGAGATTTCGCCAGAAAGACCGAGGAGTCACATGTCTCGACTGTGATTGACTTGTTGTTGAACTTGACGTTTTTCGTCTACTTTGGTGCCGTTGTGCCATGGCCCAGCTTCAACGATGTGACTTTGGGTCTTAACGTCTGGAGACTCATTGTGTTGGCCGTCGTGATCATCTTCTTGAGAAGAATTCCAGCAGTCCTTGTGTTGAAACCCTTCACTCCCGATATCAAGTCGTGGAGAGAGGCGTTGTTCTGTGGCCATTTTGGCCCTATCGGTGTCGGCGCCATTTTTGCGGCCATTTTGGCCCGTAAGGACCTAGAAGATCACTACACTTCAGAGGAAACCCCATTAGAACATTTGCCGGAGGTCAATTTCCCTCACTACCAACTCATTGCGTCTATCTGGCCCATTGTTTGTTTCGTTGTCATTACCTCGATTGTTGTACATGGCTCGTCTGTTGCAGTGCTTACTTTAGGTAAGAGGCTCAACAGAATGGCCATCACAATGTCTTTCACCGTCACAAACACACAAGACCAAGGCCCATCTTGGATCTCGCGTTTGCAAAAGCTCGAGAAGACGTCCACGTCATTCTCGTTGCACAGAATTGATACCAAAGTGCCTGAGGATGAGGCTCAAAACATGCCCAGAACAAACACGATCGAGACCAGTGGAGTCAAGGTGCGTCCTGCTGGTGGAGCCAGAAGAAAAAGACATAAGAAAAAGTCCAAACTTCAGAAATCCTTATCACGCCAGGAGCAGGATCTCGGTGACGGCGTTCCGGAAAGACATCGTCCTCAGACAGAGATTTTGCAACTTGGAAGGGTTACACTGGCGAAGCAAAATCTGGAGGACTCTCCTGGAAGCACTACTCTTGGTGGAGATGAGGAGTCCAAGGTCCTTTCACTTCAAGTGCAGTCCGGAATGTCAGAGCAAGACATACAGAAGATTAAGGAGAAAGTTACTCCGAGATTGGAGGAGCGCAATGGTAATGAGTTGACTCATATTCCTACCACTGCATATCAGGAAGGGCTGCAAGTCATCATCGAGGACCAAGACGGTGAGATCATTGAGACAGTCTCTGTCAGCAACGCTGACCCTCCGTCAGGCAACAGCCCGATTGCGCCAGTCGCTTCCCATCTGGACATGAGTATCCATTCCATGGATTCTTTGAGAAGAAACCTTACTCAGTATTCTATTCTCTCTGATGCATCACTGGAAAACCATCAATCGGACTCTGAGTCTATCGGCAGAAGGCTCAGCAGGTCTTTCAGTGGTGCGGGCAAGAAGGCCATTGTCAAGAAGGGCACTAAGAAGAAGTACATTGCGCACCAGGTTGACAATCTCATCTTGATTGAGAATGAGGATGGCGAGATAGTTAGACGGTACAGGGTCAACAAACATGCGGACAACAAGGGCACGAGATCAAGATCGAGTACCATTGTCAGCAGAGCGTTGTCTATGGTTGGCATCAAAACCAGAGATAGCGAAAAATCGGCCGAAGGCTCGAGCAAGGAAACACAGGCCATCCCCATCGTGGTCACTAATCCAAATGGTGATCTGTCAGCGGGAGCCTCGCCAAGCAATGGTGAGTCAAGAAGTGCAGTGAGAAATCCTTCCATTGTCTACGAGGAGCTGGACGACCTGTTCGACCCTACCGAAGACTCTCTGGACTCATTGAGTAATGAGAGCTTCAACGAAGAAACAGAGGTTGAGAAGCGCAGACGGTTGGCCGCTTTGGGCAAGATCGCTGATCAACGCAGAGCAGACAGTGACGAGGAAGATTGATGAGTTTTGTGAGTTTTGTGGAAGAGGGTTGCATACGTAAAGCATACAGGTGATTAGATATAAGAATCATACATTAACCTAAGAATATTTTTATAGCCCGTAACCCATTATCTTGCCACTCTAGTGAGCAGTCTTTGGCACATTTGGCAATTGCACCAACGACTTCTTGATGGAGTCAACGCCCTTCAACAAGTCCTCCTCCGAGATCACCAATGGAGGAGCCAATCTGATGATGTTGTCGTGAGTAGGCTTGGCCAAGACACCTTCCTCCTTCATGAGCAAGCAAAGGTCCCAGGCAGTTCTGCCGTTGGCCTTGGAAGCATCGATGACGACGGCAGACAACAAACCTTTGCCTCTGACCTCGGAGATGATGCCTCCAGACTGCTCCTTCAACTCCTCCAACTTGGAGCGCAACAACTCACCCAAAGTCTGTGCTCTCTCCACCAACTTCTCGTCCTTGACAACCTGCAAAGCAGCCATGGCCACTGCACATGCCAATGGGTTACCACCGTAGGTAGAACCGTGAGAACCAGGCGACAAGGTCAACATGATCTCCTTCGACGACAAAACGGCAGACACAGGGTACACACCGCCGGAAATGGCCTTACCCAAGAGAATGATGTCGGGCTTGACATTGTCGTAGTGCTCGTAGCACAACATCTTACCGGTTCTGGCAATACCGGTCTGGATCTCGTCACAGATCAACAACACGTTGTGCTTCTTGCACAACTCCTGGACTCTGGTGAAGTAGCCTTCTGGGGGAACGACAATTCCGGCCTCACCCTGGATAGGCTCCAACAAAAGGGCAGCGATCTTGTCGCCAGCGTTGGCGAAAGCCTTCTCGACATCCTCAATCACACCGTATCTCAACAAGGTACCCTTGGGCTCGCCGGGGATCTGAGGACCAACACCGCTCAAGTATGGGCCGAAGTTGGTGGTTGCGTCTGGGTCGGTGGACATGGAGATGACACCCAACGTTCTGCCGTGGAAGTTGTCCACAGCAGACAAGATGATGGCCTCGTCCTCCTTGATTCCCTTCTTGACGTAGCCCCATCTTCTGGCCAACTTCAATCCGGTCTCCACGGCCTCAGCACCGGTGTTCATGGGCAAAACCATCTCGTAGTTGAAGAACTCCGTCACGTACTTGGCGTACTCACCGAACACGTCAGACGAGAACGCTCTCGAGCACAACGTCAACTTGGATGCCTGGTCAACCAAAGCGGCCACGATCTTGGGGTGGCAATGGCCCTGGTTCACCGCGGAGTAAGCTGAGAGGAAGTCCAAGTACTCTTTTCCCTCGGGGTCCCAAACGTGGGCACCACTAGCCTTGTGGAACACCACTGGCAATGGGTGGTAGTTGTGGGCCGAGTATTCGGTTTCGTAGGTGGTAGCGGTCTTAGAGGAGATCGTCATTTTAGCTTGCGAAAGTAGGTGGAATTTTCAAAGTCTGGGACGGCGGAAGTTGCGAATATTTATATTACCCACGATCGCTGTATCTTGCCTATAGGTGAATAATCCGCTGTGTCCTGCCGTTAGCAGCCATGGTGGGGATTTCGCGCTAGCTGGCCACTCGAATGTCGCTGAGTGCCGTCCAAACACCGCAATCGACCCCGAGCAGTGCGCGTTCCTCTATCGGAAGGAAACCGCTTCAGCAAAAGTGGCCCAATTTGTTGCGTTGGTGGAAATTAGCAAAAGAGGATCCGGCGAAGGATGTTGAGGCGGAAAACACTATGAGGGGTTTCAGCCGGTGGATTAGGTGTGTGTGGCAACTTTTTCTGTCATATACTTCTATTTGACTCCACTTTCACTTCCTGGAGATCATTCAATTTGGCCGGATTCGGTGGGCTGGAGGTGGGATTTTCACCGCGAAGTGAGAAATCAAAGACAAAGTGAAAACGTAAACTGGGCCGCAAAATTCGAAATTGCATTTTGAAATAGCCGAGCTTGGTAATCCTTCTTTAATTGCAAGTATTATTCCGTCTGGCTACCTCAAGCTTCTTCTTCCGCCCAATCTCGTGCTTATTCGATATAATTACCCGCCTGTTTATGGCTGCCTGCACACGAGAGCAATTTACCTAACTCAGATGCGAAGTCACCTTCCTCCTTTTTACACCTCAGTCACTTCCTCATATCCACCATGGAAAGCCCACACAAGAAGTTGCTAAGTCAGCCCATACAGCCCCAATACCAGAGCCCAGAGGTGGCGCATCTTTCCACCCTCGGCATGCGCATCAGAAAAGCCGTTGCCGAGGGCTACAAGGTGAACTCCCCCAACTCATACAACTCGCAATACATCGGTAGCCGCTTGAGTGCTCAGCAGCCTGAGCCAGCTACTTTCGAACGTGTTCCCTTGCCTTCCAATATTAGCCAGCCGCCCTCGTTGACGAGCGCAGGGTCGACGTTTCAGTCGGGGCTGAATGTGTCTGAATGGGGAGCGCCTTCGATGAACGTCACTACGATTCCTCTGTTCCAGCTGAGCGGGAACAAGAGAAGATTCGAGGAGGATGAGCCCGAGGTGCGCCACGTTTCGTTTGAGGAGTACAGTGCCCGCCACGGCCAACTACAATTCGACGAGGACTTCTGAGAGGTCTCAACTTCATTTCTATAGCTTGGTTTAATGCATGAATTATGTTTTCAACTTGGGAAGTTGGTCCACGTGCTCGAGAATCAGATTCTTGACAGCCCGGCTCAAAGTCGCGTCCCTTGCAGTAGCGTTACTTGGCCGGCACTTCAGTTCAAGATCTAGACAAGTAAAAGTGACGCAAGAAACGTAAAGAGATATCGACAACAGATAGATGAATAGTCCCTTTAATGTGTTTTCCCTCGTCTTCATTTAAAAATACATCTTCTCAAAAGCGTATCGTTAGTGATCTGGTTTCACCGCTTGCAACCTGCACCCCAGTGCTATCTTTAGCACCTGAGAAATAACTCCTGCTGCAAGCTTTCTGAGGGTGTCCCTACAACCGTCGTTATTTCTTTCGAGATCATAGGCAAAAATGTCAGATTGGCCGCTGCTACGCCGGGCCAAGTACTACATTGGTTTACCTTTCCGAAACCTCACGGGCCCTCAGCGGGTTCTTCAGCTTTTCCGGCTAGGAACATCGCTAATATCGATTTGCCTCATGGCGCTGATGTTCATCTTACAAGTTGATCCAAAAGCCGCCTACATCGCCCGTATCAACTGCTCTCATTTGGACGTGGCATACGGCCTATACAACTCGTTGAAATCGTCGATCTCCGACAGCACCTACAGTATGGACCATGACGAGGTCCTACCCATCGACCTGAGTCTTACGGACTCTGAAATCAGCATATTGACGAAATACACCCAGAGCCAGGTGTCGAATGCTCCACAGTACATTCTCCTTGGCGTGACAGAATGGTGCAGAGTCACCTTCCCGACTGACTACTACGCCGCTAACATCAACTATCGCAGAAACTTGACTGCAACCTGCCAGGAGTACCATGGATTGAACTTGTTTGACTATCGTACGTTGCTTTCAAATAACGATCTCACCATCATCTTGGCCTATGCTTACGAGTCAAGCTACGAAGATGACAAGAGCTACTATCGAACAGTGAAGGATAGAGGGAAGAAATTCCACATCGTGAAAATCATCAGTATCGTTCAAATTGTTTTGCAGACGATATCTTTTGTTGCAACACTTATTGCATACGGCAACAGAGGACCCGCAAAGGATTTGTCCCGAATTCCATTGTTGACCCTTAACATGATCGCCATTGTGACAATGACAGCAGGAGTCTGCATGATTGCAACTTGTTCGATAACCACCCTCGAGATCACTCGCACTCAAAAAGAAGTAAGGGAAGGCATGTCGAGTTTCGGAATTAATTTGGTGATGGGGAAAGTCTTCTTTGCCTTGCTTTGGTCGGCTTTTGCATTCTCATGTCTTTGCATGTTTTCGTGGATCGTTCCATTGTGGTGCGCTAATCCTCCAGATCTTGAGTATTTGGACGATGAGGAGCATTACAACAGTCACCATGATACCACAACGTTGTTGGAGAGGGGAGACGAGCACTTTGTCCCAAGACCATACAACATGGCTCGTCAAACAAAGAAGAAGCCGTTGAGAAAAACGAGCTCCCGGCTTTTTGATGAGGTGATTGAGGAAGTGCACTCTGATCACGAATCCTCACTGGCCAGCGTGAGTGAAAGAGAGGAATTTGTACTCGACAAGGAGACCCAACCAAGGTCTATGATCGAACTGTCCAGCCGAGAGCACACCGAGTCTGAGCTTCGAAGGCTAGGAGAAAAAATGTCCCGCAAACTTTCTGTGAGACAAATTGCTCGACCATCCAGGCAGCGGCTCGATATCCTTCCTGAAAAAGAGGACACCAAGCATTTGCTCTACAGTGATACCCCATTTGCCAATCACCAATATCCACAAGAGCTACCGAGAATAAATGAAGGCGAAAGAAGGCAGCGCTCGACTTCTCTTAGTCAGCAAACCAGAACGTTGAGTGACACAGTACTCAGGACTAGAATGCTTCTGGACACCGACAGAACGAACGACATGCTCCGCAAACCTCTGGCCAGCATGAACCCATTCAAAGATATGGACTACACCAGAGACGATGGAGCGTCTGTGCTTGACGAGCAGGAAATGGACTACTTGGACAACGCACATCTCATAAACAAGATTCCTCAGTGAGGAACTCCATAGGCGCGGAATATATAACTTGGACCCAGGCATCTAAAAACCAGTAGCCATGGAAAAACAAGAGTCCGTTTTTCAGTCACGGTCAGTTGTTTTGCAGATAATTGCAAAGCACCAAACCCGGGTGGCGGCTGTAGCATGGGTGATTACGTGTCTTTTGACGGCGGTGTGTTTGTGCCCATTATTTTATGGCACCTCCTTGTGGATGCCCCATCTCAATTTGACGTTGGAAGAAGCCCACGGACTGCAATGGCTTGCTACGTTGGAGGATGGTCTCCAGCTTTTTTCATACTTCTCCACCGATTTGCAGGGGAAGTCGGCCATCCAGAACAGCCCATCGATTTCCAGGAACAAGTACACTTTTGACTTTGCGAGTTGGTGCAGAAAAAATGTTGAGGCGAACTCGGTAGTCTGTCACCGTGGACTCGGGATCGATCTTGTTTCAAGCTTTGTCACCGATTTCGGAGCACAAGTGGGCGAGTATGGCAACTCCAAGGATCCCAATAAATTAGGGGAGCAATTGGTGCAGACGTACGTCAAGACGATAAATGACCTCGACAAAATCTACATCCAGGCTAAGGAGAACCAAACAAGCACCGACTTGAGCATCGAGAAGCTCAAGCTCATTCACCAATTGAAGAAGTCCCACACTGTTGGGTTGCTGATGTGGATTGTCAAGGTGGTACATTCATGCAGCGTGACGTTATTGCTAGCGTTCAAAGCTGCGTCCAAGTCACGCACGGTCGTGGTCAGAAACAGAACCACCGCATTGATCACTCTAGAAATTGGTCTTGTGTTGTGTGAGTTGTGCACATTTGCCATTATGGTGTGTGAAATAGTTTTCGCAGCCATTCTCAATTCGCGACTAAGCACCTACGGAATACATCTCCGACTTGGAACAGCGCACCTCGGTTTCGTTTTGGAACTTATATTGGGAGCCGTGGTTGGCTTCCAAGCTTTATATCACTAGTGTCTAATCTCCACACTCAAGCACCGTACACCTTCTTGAAAGACTCCTCGAAATCGGCAATGATGTCCTCGATATACTCGGTACCAATGGAAAGTCTAATCAAGTCCTTCGACACACCAGACGCCGCCTTCTCCTCGTCAGACAACTGCTGGTGGGTGGTGAAGTAAGGAGCAATGACCAACGTCTTGGAGTCGCCCACGTTGGCCAAGTTGGACGCGATCTCCAAATTGTCGACAACCTTGGCTGCAGCCTGCTGGAAAGGGTCCTCGACCTTGGTGTCCAAGTCCTTGACGCCAAAGGACAAAACACCACCGAAGTTCTCTGTGCTGTTGAAGTACTTCTTAGCCAAGTCATGGCTCACGTGCGAGGGCAATCCGACGTACGACACCCAGTTAACGTAGGGGGACTTCTCCAACCACTGAGCAAGCTTCAACGCGTTGTACGACTGTCTCTCCACACGCAACGACAACGTCTCCAAGCCCTGGATCAAAAGGAAAGCACCAAAAGGGTTCAAAGCTGGTCCCAAGTCTCTCAACAACTCGATTCTGAGGTGGCCAATGTAGGCCTGGTTGCCCAACGCCTCGTTCAACACCAAGCCGTGGTAGCCCTCGGAAGGCTCGGAGAACTGGGGGAACTTGTCCGGGTATTCGGTCCATGGGAACTTACCAGAGTCCACAATGGCACCGGCAATGGTGGTTCCGTGGCCGCCGATCCACTTGGTGGCAGAGTGCACGACAATGTCAGCGCCGTGCTTGATAGGGTTGACCAAAAAGCCTCCGGCACCGAAAGTGTTGTCGACCACAAGCGGGATGCCGTTGTCGTGGGCGATCTTGGCGATCTTCTCGAAGTCTGGCACGTTGTATCTTGGGTTGCCCACCGACTCCACGTAGATGGCTTTGGTCTTTGAGTCGATAAGCTTGGCGAAGTCCTCTGGGGAGTCACCGTTGACGAATCTGGCCTCAATGCCCAATCTCTTGAAAGCAACCTTGAACTGGTTGTATGTGCCTCCGTACAAGAACGACGTGGACACGATGTTGTCGCCCGTGTGGGCCAAACCAGCCACCGCCAAAAACTGGGCAGCCTGACCGGATGAGACAGCCAACGCACCCACACCACCTTCCAAAGCGGCGATTCTTTTCTCGAAAACGTCGTTGGTGGGGTTCATGATACGCGAGTAGATGTAGCCTGGAGTCTCCAAGCCGAACAATTGGGCTCCATGTTTGGAGTCGTTGAACACATAGGAAGTGGTTGCGTAGATTGGGGGTGCTCTGGCACCGACGGGTCTTTCAACCTCTTGGCCGGCGTGTAACTGGAGAGTATCGAAATGAAGAC